>PVKC010022791.1:0-17554 GCA_004027635.1 Crocidura indochinensis
CCATAGTAAGCTAGTCAAAGAGGGGACCACCTACTCTGGCAGCCTGGGGGTGATGGTGGAGGATATGGGATGCAGAAAGGGAATGAGGAAGATGGGAGGGCAAACCTGGTGGTGGGTATTCCCCTGATTCAATGTTAATATGTACCTGAAATACTAATGTGAATGATTTGTAAGCCACTGTGATCAAAATAAAAAAAAATTTTGGGGAAAAAAATAAAATAATAAAAAAAAAGAATGCTTTTGCTTCTGTTCTTAAACATATACTTGGTTTCTCAGAGAAAAACTCACTGTTAGATATGCTAAATATAGCAAGTTTGGGAACCTCATTATTCAGAAACCAGAGCAATTTCTTGAATGGATAAAGCCAAGCTGTATATCTGTTGTTTGTTCCTGAAGGCCAGGGATGTGTGTATAAATGCATTCATGGAATTATGTAATTGTGTGAATACTCACCATGATAAAGGCTAATACTAAGCCTTGTGTAGACGTGAGTGTTATAAAATACTTGTTTGGACTTTGGTTTTTCTAATCTTGAAAGTTTCTCTGGTTTGGAAAAGGGAAGAGACATGAAAAAATTCTATGATTGAAAAGTGATTTTTCTGGACAGAGTTTGATCATGGGAGAAGAAATAGATCAAAAGGAAAACACCCTTCACTTCCCTCTCACAGTATTTTGTTTATACAGTTAAGAATTCTGATCACTTTTTGGTATTTGGGCTGATATCATCAGGACTTTGGCTGAAGTGAATATGAATTCCCTTTTTCTACATTCTCATACATTTGGAAGCCCTGACAGCTAAAATCACGACCTATAAAATGTGCAGGATCAGCAGATGTGCTTGAAATTCCTGAACAATTCTTTTTGTTTAATATAGTCTTCCTTGTAGAAACGCAACAATTTAGTCCCCAATATGTAACTGAAGCCACCTAACCTTCGGAAGCAAATTGTCAACTAGCATCAACAGTTTGTGAAGCCTTCTGACAGTGATTTAATAACCTCATTGGTGATAAAGTAATTTTCATAAATTTGCTTGCTACTGTACTGTTTTCTTTCCTTTTAAATAAAGTAAATTAAATGATTAAAAAAGAATACTGACCACTTTCTAGCTTGCATTATAAATGTAAATGTAAATACTGGATATATTTTTCAGTGGCCCATTTGTTCATAAACTAGAAGACTAATAAATCCACTGTGAATTATCTTTGAAGAGCCCTTCAGGTCTTACATACATAAGGTATTTCGGACACATATATTTGTATGACAAATGGTGACCATGACCTGGGTTTCATGAAAACAACTTTTACATATATGTTGACTGATTCATGTACATTCTGTTTGAAAATAGTTCTCTGTGTTTTTGAACTTACTTTAATTTCCAAGTTTATATTTTTATTTTTTACAGGAGCACAGGAGAAGTTAGAGCAAACAATGAGTTTATACTCTAAGAGTCTTCACAGTAGTGGTGTCATATAAGATATTATCTATTGAAATGGATCCTAAATGTTTCTACTTTGAAGAAAACAGAAATGATAAATTTTCTAGAAAATATAAAATTTCTATTTAGAGCCAATCTTCTGCATCATATATTATCCTCACTCTAATATATAGGGAGAGAGTAATTATTCTTATATTTCAATTGTATCTTTTTTTTCTGAAACCATAAATATTAATGGAAATAGAACTTTGATAGTGAGCTGAATGGCCTTCGTCTACAGAATTTGAAAGGATAAAATGAACTATTGTCTCTTCCCCTGCTGTCAGATTACTGATCTTTCTAGATCTCTCATATTTGAAAAGGGGTTAATATGGAAATCAGGGTGACGTTGTGAGATATATGATCTTTCACACTGAAGATAAATAATTATATGATTTTATACAATATTTGATGAGGCTTCCTGTAACCTACCTGTGAGTTTAAACTATTTCTCTGATCACATGTAATCCTGTATCTTTTTTTTTTTATCATTTTGTTACAATTCATCTTTTCTAAACAGAGAACTAACACATGGAAAAAGTAGTTCAATCCTTTACAAGACTCAGATAAACCAGAAATTTCCCAGTGCTAATGGATTTAAGCTACACAAGACATATGCTTTTCTTTTATAGACAAAAATAATCCAAAGAAATTTTAAGATGTTTTAAGACTGCATAATTTTTCAGTGCAGTTCTTTCCAGATAACTGAGTCATCTAACTTTTCATTTTTAGAGAGGATTGAAAGTAACAAACATGATTTCAACCATAAGTCTTTACTAGAATCTTCCCTTCAGGGCAAGTAACGACTCTCATAAAGTATGAACTGATCTACTCTTGCATGATCATTATTCTAGCTGTTTCTGAACTCCCTCCAAGGTTGGCAACCCTTTCTAGTAAGGAAACACCTTTTTACTTTTTACAGATTCTTTTCCTTTCGAGTCTAATGGGAGGCAGAGTTCACGTACTATTACAGGAACTGAAAATGTCAGATGTTTGAGTTTCAGACTCTTTTGTATTCAGGTTCAAATCAAGCTGAACCAATGAGTAGTTCATGTCCTGATTTTTCCTTCAGGAGCTTGTCACACACACACACACACACACACACACACACACACACACACACACACATACACGGAAAGTGGAGAACTCATTTGGGGGAACAATCGAAGATAGGACTTAAAGCTTCTTTATGTCACGACCTGACTATACTCTAGTTTTGGAATCATTTGCACTTTTTCTGATGATGCTTCTATGAGATACAGACTGGAAACTTCTTTAAGGCATGTGTATATGTGTGCATATGTGTATGAGTGGATGTATATGTTTGTGTCAGGGATGATGGTGGCAAAATGTATTGTAGTAAAAATAGTACTTCTATTGCTTTCAAGCAATTGGACAGTAATGAAAATATGAGAATTGGACAGTATTTTTGTCCATTTGACTTCCTGTATTTTGGTATGGAATGAATTTGAAGTCTGTTACATTGGTGGTGGGTGGATGGATGGGAGATGGTCCTTGTCTATCTCAGCTTCATATTTCAGACCCTTACCAGAGGGAAGTGAAGGTTTTTAGACCAACAAATCCCAAAATCAAGAGCTCTTGCTACATTTTCATTTCATTGCTTGATTCTGCAGCTGGGTCAATCCCGAGAGAGACAGGAGGAGAGAGAGAGAAAGAAGCAGCAAGGTTGATTGCAGAAAGGCCCTCAAGAGAGTAAACATGCAAATTTTCCAGTCAAACATTCCACCTTCAGAGAAAACCCTGTCAATTTTCCCATTTTCAAATAATTCTGTTTCTTAGCAATTACTTCTTAAGAGTTTTGATCAAGTCTATTATGGAGTGACAGTGAGTTCAGTCTTTATATTGGGCAGTTCTCCTAGAGTGTTGGGTTAATTATCTGTGTTGAGATGCAATTTATGTATTGCTTTAGGGATTAGAGAGGTGGCACAGCAGGTAGTGCTCTTGTATGAGGCCAAACTGGGTTTGAACATTAGTACCCTTCAGCTTGCCAGGAGCAATCCCTGTGTGCAGAGCCAGGAGTTAGTCTTGAGTATCTTTAGGAATGACCAAAAACCAAATCCAAAAATCACACATAAATATTGTCTTAAAGACAGTTATCTGTGGTTGAAAATTTACTATATTAGTGCCACTCTATATGAACAAAAGTTGCATGGATTTTTTGTTTGTTTGTTCTGTTTTGTTTCAAGGATAAATAAAAAAAAGCAATTCCTTGTTCCTTATGGAAATTGAGTGGAAATCCACCACTCCAAATTTGTCTCACTTCTCATGTGTTGCTGTTTGAAGATTTAAGCTCCTTCAGGGCTTGTTTTATGCAATTTTATTTGTTTCCAGTGTACTTTGCCCAGGGTTGGACAACTGAATAAGCTTCTTAACTGGTGGATTTAACTGACTATGTTCACTTCTGAGGTGTAAACCTGGGCTTTAGTGGAAAATATTGAGAATAGGCCAGTAGCGAAAAGAAAAAGATTAATAAAGATTAAGTAACTTTGATATTTTTGGCAGCATTTATGTTTATCTTTTCTCTCTAGGGATGTACATAGTGTAAATACAAAATGAACTTCCTCTATACTTAGGCTTGTCCTATATATTACTTAATGTGAACTCATTACTGTGAACCCGAGACTCTAAAATCTTGTATGCTACAGTAAATTATCAATTATTCCAATTTTAATGTAGCTTCTGGAATTTTCATCATGTTTGAAGGAACTGTTAGTTTCCCCAGATTCAGAGTACAGAGGGTTGTAGAGAAGAAGTTTTGTGTTGAAGTCAGACATTTTTAATGTCTAGTTTTACCTTTGCATAGGAAAGGAGAAAGGTTACTAGAAGAACAACAAATGGGGAACATAACTAATTATAAGTGGGTTGATTTGTAAGTAATTTTATGCTAGTTCACCTAAAGTCCTTTAAAACATTAACTGTTGACATATTATGACAAATCCTTCCAACTATTTTTTCCAATTGCTAAGACTGTATTTAAATGTCCAAATCTGACACTCTGGATGTATTTAAATTAATTGGAAAAATTACCCTTTTCAGATATAGTCAGGCATTTTTGAGGATTTGTTATTGTCTTATGCATCACTGTATCGATGTATTTATCATGCCATTATATATTATCAATAATCAAATACATAGAATAATGTATTGATTTTTTAAAATGAAAATGTATTCATCTTTATGCACATTTTATATATTGTTCACTTTTCTTTTCTTGAATCTTGTTTTCATTTTACTACACAAAAACTGACCTAGATGCTGCATTTGATTGTCTTCTAAAGAATTATATTTTGTGCTGCTCATCATTATCTAGTCTAGTCTTTGCTGTTGAAAACAAAATATTGAATATATTCTCTATGTGTTTAAACGTATACTTTCCCACAAAAGTGGAATTTTTTTTTTATTAATAATTTTTATTTTGATCAAAGTGGTTTACAAATCATTCACAGTAGTCTTTTAGCTACATAGTTACATTGAATCAGGGGCATTCCTACCACCAATGTTGTCCTCCTTCCACCCTTGTTCCCAGCATGCATTCTCCTATCACCCAGCCTTTGCATCTAACCCTCCCTGGCTGCTAGTATAAGCAGTTCCTTCTATGCTTAGCTTGTTGTAGATTGGATATCGATTATAGTTGGCTTTGGATTTGGTGTTTAAGTCTGATCATCTTTTGTTTCTACTCGATGTTCATATGACTTTTTGGTCTTGGTGCATTCCATTATTTCCCCCTCAATTTGTGAGGCAGAACAAGATGACTCAAGTTATGTGGTTCTGTTTGAAGGTAAGAAAAAAAAAAAAAAAAAAAAAAAAAAAAAAAAAAAAAGGTGGGAGGCAAAAGTTCAAACAAGCAAAAATGGGAGGAGTCCTTCTAGAAACTATAAAAATCAGTTTAAGAAAAGAAAGGGGAAAAAAAGAAGGAAAACATAAAATTAAACAAAAAATCAAACCCCCCATAAAACAAAAAAAATGCTGCATGTGGAATTGTTATGGAAATTGTCACAGTCTTAAACATTTTGACTATGTGGCTAAAGTTCTCTCTATCGGACATGTGTTAGTTCTCAGATGTAAGCACTCAGCATTGCATAATACTCATCCTTGAGTACTGGTCACATGATATACCTATAGATGGAGTGGGGAGGAGGGAGATGGGGAGTATTGGTGTTGGGAAGGTTGCACTGGTGAAGAGGGCTGTTCTTTTTTTCTTACAACTGAAGCCACACTACAAACATATTTGTAATCATGGTGCTTAAATAAAGATATTATTAAAAAAGAAGCATCGTTAAAAAAGAAGTTAAAGTAGGGGGCCGGGTGGTGGCGCTGGAGGTAAGGTGCCTGCGTTAACCTAGGACGGACCACGGTTCGATCACCCGGTTCCCCATATGGTGCCCCTGCCTGCCAGGAGTGACTTCTGAGCGAATAGCCAGGAGTAACCCCTGAGCGTCACTGGGTGTGGCCCAAAAACCAAAAAGAAAAAAAAAAGAAGTTAAAGAAATGTATACCTTAAAATGAAATGAGTGCTAAGAATTCTTGTGGCTCAAAACCCTTAAATATAAAAAGGAAGAAAAGTAATGTTGTTAGGATTTATTGGACTTAGTATATGAACTGCTGCAGCCCAAAATAACTTGGATATATAGTACTTTGATTGTGAATATAGAGAGTGAAGTCTTTTCTGCCATGAATATGAGTGACATCTAGTTGGAGATTGGTTGTTAATTTTGTGCCCCTTCTGTTAATTTTGGAATTTTATAGTCACACATTAATAATTTTAGAGATTGCATCAAATTTATTTTCTTTCTGTACCAGGGATGGAACTGTGGGCCTCCCACGTATAAGGCAAATATTCTAACTTGAGCACAATTTAAGGAGAATCGATATTAGAATCCAGATATTCTGGTAGATATTATTTATGGATCTCAGCAATAACAGTTGTATAGAGCTTGAGCTTGACTACTCTATACCTAATAAGATGTGATTTATTATTCTGTACTCTGTCATATTTTACACAACAAACACAAAGAAAACGAAGACTTAGAAATTCTGCACACAAATGAACTGAGAGACTCGTGGTTTCTTGGGTGGGTGTGAAAAAGATTATAAACGTATTATAACACCTATTTCAATTTATGACTTATTGGTCTACACAGACTTCGTGGACTAAACATTAAGCAGGAGCAATTACATTTTATTAATAAATAACTTTATTAATAAATAAAGACAGCTGTGCATGTTCTTTTAATAGCTATATTGAAATAGGTCATAGAACGTGGAGTTTTACACATCAGATATTTGGAAAGGCCAAGAAAACCTTGTCAGTAGGATCCAGTTGAGTTCAAATCCACTATCAGCTCATTAATTTCAGTGGGGGATAAAAACCAAAGTTTTGGGTATCTTAATTTTAATGAATATATACAATTTGATTTAACATAGGTGGTTTGGAGAAGACATAAAGTCAGATCAGGAAAGTTATTGTAGCTTTCACTTTGATCTCTTTTATATTTTCTTTTTGTTTTTGGGGTCCCATTTTGATGATGCTTGGGGGTAAATCATGACGAAAGATGTTGAATGGAATGGACAAAAGATCCCAGATAGGTTGATAAGCAAATCTGTGGCCTCACCTCACATGCAAAGCACGATCTATCTAATATTTTGAGCCAATCCCATTTATAGGCTTCAAGAAAACTTTACACCAGACACTTTTTGATATACGCTTCAACTTTTTTGAAAGAAATCTTGATAGATTTCCTCATCATTCCACTTTCCACTAGTGAGTATTTTCAAAACTGGCTTTAAGTATATTTGAAAATTCCTTTGTGCTTGCAACTAACTCTCTGTTTTCCAGGCTAAAATCTCCAACTTGTAGACTCTTTCTTTTTTGAACTTTCACTTCTAACTCTAAGATAAATGGTAGTGCTTTGTAGTTGTCAAACATTGAAACAGTGTGAAAGAGAGATCTTTTTCATCACCAAACATGTTTTCAATGCTTAATTCCGGATTTTGAACTAAAGCTTTTGGCCTGATCTTTGCAGTTTGGGAAAGCAAATATTATTGAAATATTTTCTCCTGTTTTCTTTTTACAGCCAAGGATGAACTAAGCAAATGAATATTTTATGACATTGTGCACCTAATATTTTACCAGCTTGTCGAAACAGTGTTCTTTTATCAATTTAGATAGAGTTTTTATGTAATAAAGGGAACAAAAAAAAGAATATTGTGCTTAGATTAGAATGGCTAAGCCTTCTGGGGAAAATGTGTGATGTTAGAGGTTTCTGCAGAGATTCATATCATTTCAGTTTCTACTTAGGGATCAGGCTGACTGAAATGCTGTTACTTTATTCATTCTGTGTAACCTTAGTAACTAGCCCCTTAATTTAGATTGTATCCATTTTGACCTAAAAATAAATGATCTATATTTGCATAATTTTCTCAGGGCTCTTCTGCTTTATAAGGTGTTTTGAAGTAATTTATATATATATGTATATGTACATATATATAAATATATATATAGAATAAATGATCATAAAGCTATGATTGAATATATAAAAGAACCTTGGGCTGTCAATATGGAACCCCAGAATGTAGAGCTTTTATTACTGTTGTGGAAATCTGATCAGCTCACATATTTATAGGTGTTTTAAGCTGTATCTAAAACTGCTGACTTATATGAATAACTTACAAATTAGAAATGAAAGACAAGTCATGGATGATCTTCAAGTAGAAGGTAATCATATGAACATAGAGTCCTTGTGAAGAAACCTACATATAATATAATATATTTGGTGCCTGGGAATGTCACGAAGAATAGGGTAACTGGTGGGAAAGAAGTGGGTGGATGCTGCATTGATAACCTGCCATAAATGAATGAGAGCAGGGCAGGTTTCATCCAAATCTTTTTGGCTTTCCTTTCTTCCTGTCTTACCACTCGCTTCTGCCAAGTCAGTCTTACTTGGAACTACATGACTATAACATTCCTTGCTCAGGTAGTTAATTGAAATCAGATAGTTCCCAGCTTAACTTCTCTCCTCTGGTTAAGAACTTCCATGTCTCCCATTGTTTCAGCAAAGAACATAAAATTGGCCAACATGGCCCTTGAAACATAGTCTGGAGCAGTTCTCACTCATTTCTATTCTGCTGACCAGAAATCACTCTTTCACCAGGACCACTTGACCTCATCTCCGTTTGCTCCACAATTAACAAATGACCTCTGTCCCCAACTTCATACCCTGAACTAGACTCACATGGGCTCAATGCCCCCTGTCAGGGTTGTGTCATCAAGTGCTCTGCATTGTTGTTGTTGTTGTTGTTATTATTATTATTATTATTATTATTATTATTATTAGTTTTGGGACCACACCCGGTGAAACTCAGAGGTTACTCCTGGCCACGTGCTCAGAATTCGCTCCTGGCTCTGTGGACCATATGGGATGCCAGGGATTAAATTTAGGTCTCGCCTGGGTTAGCCACGTGCAAGGCAAATATCCTACCGCTCTGCTGTCGCTCCACCCCATGGGATATTATTGCAGGAAGGTCCTAGGGCAAAGGCTCAGTGAAGTTTGGGAGTATCACCGCAGAAGTCATTGGTGAGCAATCCAGTGAGTGTGGAAGCTTGAGATGTTCCTATTTGTGGTTCCAGTAATATAATGTGGGTATGGATGAATCCATGGGACTCTTGATTCTCTGCCAATTGAGTCTTATTTCTTCTTGCTTTATTGTCTTCTTGGGAAGAATTTGACACAGGTGTCATAATCAAACTTAGGCTGAAAAAGGTGATGGTGATTGCGTTTCTGAAAGGCAGACAAGTGAAAAAATAGATTGAGGATAGGTTTGAAATTGCGTATTTTACCCCAGAGAGCAGATGCCTTTTATGAGTAAGATAATTTTCTGAGTGATTGTACACTTTGTTGAGGAATGGGAGGCATATCACAAATTTGGACTAATCTAATACAGTATTGACTTGTCCAGAGTCCTATCAATGGAAAGACAATATAATACAAATTTGATTTATTAAGACAGACATCTAAAGGCTGTAATTTTAGTATCCATATGACATTTATTTCTCATTCTGTCAGTTGAAAATTTGGATATTGATTTCTGCTTTTGTATTTATCAATGTAATGAATATTGATTGTCATAAAAATGTCCCATTGACATTTAATAATCCTGTAGTACCTTCTAAATAAAGAAGTAAATTAAGCTTTGTGTAATTCTATTGTCTGGAGGTTTTTTTTTTTCTTGTACTTCCTTCTTTCTCCCCCTACCTTCTGTTTCTTCCTTTATGTCTTATTCTCTTTTGTTTTGCAAAACTAAGCACATACTACACTGTGAGGTGTATGTGCTGTATAATTTCTGACTACAGAGGCATGGAGAAGGGTTATAGTCCTCACATCCTCCAATGACCTCATGTTTCTTCTTATCACTTAGTGTTTCTCATGAGATTTTCTCAGCAGATTACACACATGTATACATATGCCTACATGGGTACATGTATCACAGTAGTCTCTATTTGTTTTTTACCAAGAAATATTGTATCATGGTCTTCCACTTCCAAGAAAGACTGTCTTAGCATGTGTGATAAGAAAGCCAAAATGCCTTTACATGTGCAGCAATATGTATATTATAAATGTAACACATTATATCTGGGTATTAGATAGCATACATTTAAAGCAGAGTGTCTTCTCAAACTCTGGTATATATGAAATATTTTCAATCATATGTAAATTGCTTCTCAAATTCAAAATACTCAAGTATGTAGACCTCACACCTATGTTTTTTTCATATTCTTAGGAAAGCCTTCTTCCACAATTCTTTCTTTGATGAGCAACAATACATTGTTTCTCTCTGACCTTAAATGTATTCATTTGTTGGCTTTTAACCTATATTTGTGTTTACATCCATAAAGGGACAGTGGACAGTCTCTTGCCCCCCGCTAGTATCCCATATAAATTGGGGCTTTTTAAAGGGTCTTTATGAACTTTTCCTTTCTGTATCTTCCATAGTTTTAAACAGTAAGGAGAAAAAGAAATAATCCTAGAGATTAATGTGACAACTAGAGATTGAAAGCTGATGAAAGCTGTTGAAACCTTCCAGTCCACTGGAGTGCTCAACACTGATCTGTACATAGCTGTAGAATGACACCCCTAATCAATGTGGGTCTTTATTTTGATAGAATGCCAACATGGCTTGCACCTTTTCCCTGCTGAGCTGAAGAGGCTTGGGTCCTAGTTAATGGCGCATTTAGAAAACTGAAGACCTCTGTGATCTTCTTTATGAGCAAAGAGCAGAATAGCAAGCAGTTTTCATACAAGGGAACAGCAAGTGTTTGCACTGCAAGACTGATTCCTTTCCCATGGCTTACTGTTTCTGAAAATATTCTTCCTTAGGTAGTCCTGTCAAAAGATGCAAAAAAGGCCTGGAATATTATTTCCACAGGAACTTGAGAGCCTAACCATAAACCTTACATGGCTGTACACTCTTTGTTGTTTGAATCCATGTTTGAAGTAATTAGTTACTTAAAATTGTTTTAGTGATCCAATGTTGTTTCTGGTCCCAGTGCATAACCTCACTGAATTTTATTGTCAAGGATAATTATAATTTTTCTTTTTCTAAAATAGATTTATGGAAAGTGTTCAGAAGTCGTAAATATAAAATGGTGACCTAAACAATTCTTAAGGGCATTGATAAAATGGAGATTTTATTTGAGTGGCTTCTATTATGCGTAAATTTCTACCTTGAGATCTAAAAGAAATGTACTCGATGAGAAATTGATTAGTTTAGTAAGCAAAGTAACCAAGGTTGGAAGTTTT
Source organism: Crocidura indochinensis (assembly GCA_004027635.1). NCBI lineage: Eukaryota > Metazoa > Chordata > Mammalia > Eulipotyphla > Soricidae > Crocidura > Crocidura indochinensis. Next base: position 11,293 of record PVKC010022791.1, read on the forward strand.
GAGATCAAATGAATGGTTTAAATGCTTGATTTTCTTTGCTTTAGTTTGTGTAAACTTTGTTAGATTTGGAGGCTAATTTTGCAAAGAGTAATATATTTCTAGACATAGAGTGTCCCAGAGTTTTGAGCATTCTGAGTGAATGCTAATTGTTAAAATAGAAGCAATGCAGGTTCTAATATACGTAGATGAGGAATTAAATTAGTCTTCCTTAAAATTAAAATTTTTACTTAAAACTCAGTAAGTGCTTTCAGAAAAATAACTACGACTTGTTGAGTACTATTGAAGCTCAGTCATTAATTCTTTAAGCTACATACAATAAAATGACTAGTCAGACCAGAGAAATATTAGTACAGTGGGTTTTGCACTTGCCATGCACAAGGCTAACCGGGGTTCAATCCCCAACGTTCCATATGATCCCCTGAGCACTTCCAGGAGTAACTTAATGCAGAACCAAGAGTAACAACTGAGCATCGCCTCAAAGCTACTGATGTTTATGACCAATCTGTTCTTTATTACCGTAAGTTTTAATAATCCTGAATCAATTTTACTTGTGTTTAAGGGTTATATACATTTGTGGAATACTGAAATACATTTATATATGTATATAATTGCTGATATGAGAAAAGCTAGCTATTAATTTGTACTTGACATTATCTCTTTATATGATAATGAGACAAATTGGGAAGTACAGACAAGATCGTATTAGAGTATCATATTTTCAAGTTTGGAAATGACTAGTTTGAGTGGTGCAATGGTTACAGCAAAGGTATCTTTCCAGTAACAGAGCTTTGAGAAGAAACATTTTTATTTTTAAGTAAATGAACCACGTGAGTATCATTAAAAATTAAAACCAAATAGGGATCATGATTTATTGATTATTGATTTATTTTACTTTTGTGTTACCTTTTAGAAATTTTAACCATGTTATTCAAGAAATTAGTTAAAATGAATAAATAGACATGCTTTAAGAAGTGAAATTTGTGAGGAAATGGAGTTAATTTAGTGTGTGTTTGTATGTGTGCTTTTATTTAAAATAAAATGTTTGATGCAATCAGAATGGAGTCTTGATGTTTATAAGTTTTGCAAAACCAAGATAGTTGAATTACAATAATCCAGGTTGTGTTGATGCTTAAATAATTCATGGAAGCACCAGCAATTTATTCTACTCCTATTTGGGTTATAATGTCTGTCAATGATTCAGTAAATGAGGTTATAAATATTCATCCATTTTATCACTGGCAACAGCTGAGAATCTCTGAACAGTGGACGCATATCCGGTTCCTTGGAACTGAGGCAAAACCACCAAATTTCCAACTTTATTTCTGTGTTAATTAACAGCACTTCAGGAACTTTGGGTGTAATCTAGTCTCAGAAACAGAATTCTTTGTGTTAGAATTTGGAAAAGCTTTTACCCATTTAGTCACAGAATTACAGGTGGAGAGTTTAATTCTCATGAAAAATTTGGTGTAAAAGAAAGATGGCCAATGCTTAAGGAACCATAGGAAAAATAAAATAGTCCCTTCTCCTCCCACACACCATCAAAAACTCAATTCTACACTGTGACCTGAAAGACATGTGTAGCCAAATGGGAATAAACTGTAATTCGTATAAACAAATTGTCCCCTGAAGTTGAGGAAAAACTTTTAGTTCTCGCCTAAATCCAAGAATAAATTTTTCAGGTTTTTTTCTTTTTTTTTTTTGAAGCAAAATTTAGTCTGAATCTTATCTAGGTAAACAGCACTAAACTTTAAAATATCTAATTTTTAAAAATGTTGAGCACATTATCCATTAGTTGCATTAAAGCTGTAACAACAAATTTAGAATCCTTTGGTGCTCAGCTGCTAGAATTCATTTGAATAAAAGTTAAATTATTTAACACATAAATTTTTTACTTTTGTCAGAAAAAAATTCTATGTGATGAGTGCTGTGAATTTCTATTGATCATATCCCCCTTTAGACCAACAGTTATTTCCTCCCTTTTCAAGGGAACTACATAATCTTTATAGTGCTTTTCTATGAGAAATTAAAGACTCTTGAAGTAGTTAATAACACATTTATAAAGCTTTCATTTATCAATTAATTTTTATTTTATTTTTATTTTTAGTTTATTTTTGCCACACCTGTTTGTGCTCAGGGTTCTTGCAGTGCTGGGAAATTCCAAACAAGTGAAAATATAAAATATTATTACATATATTATATTATATACTAAATTATTATTAAATATCATATAGTTAAAATATTAAACTGAAGTCATCTATGTGAAAAGTAGGTGCCAAGACACCTATACTACATTTTCTATCTCTTAGCCATTACTTAAAAATTACATGACTTTAGCCATCACTTTAAATAATTATTTATATAGTTCATGGATTCATTATCGTGATCAAAAATGATCTTAAATAAACATTATGACATTGAATTCTTTAAGTTTAATTAATTCTAGGTTTCACATAATAGTATCATGTATTTTCAGAATTTTTGTTTTGGTTTGCCTTTTTTTTTGGTCACATCTGTTAGCGGATAGGGTTTACTTCTGGTTCTGCACTCGGGCATCACTCAGAATGGGGTACAGGGAGGCATATGAGGTGCCAGGGATTGAATCTGGCTGGCCACATGCAAGGCAAGTGCCTTACTTGCTATATTATGTCTTAAGCCCATTTACCAGAAATTTTGATATGCCAATATTGTTTTTTCTATATCAGGGTCTTTCCTAGACTCTCCAAGATGAAGGAAACATGGTGAAAGGAACTAGTTAGTGTTTGGGTTAAATACTGAAGAAATTAAATCACATGATCACCTGTTTTCAGTTGCTTATAGCTTATTTGAACTCTCTGAATTTATGTGTTTCATCAAGCAAAATGTTGCAGAATATTACATATCCTGCCTCCAAGCCAAATGCTCCTTCTATCTGCCCTTCCTATCATATTGCAAACAGCTGTGGTCATCTTTTGAGTCTCTTGTCATCTTATTGGTGGAAAGAGCATTTTAAAGTTCTTAAGAGTATTTAGTGGCTATTTTTCTTAAAATGGCTCTTTTAAGACCCTAACTGGGATCACAGAATGGTTTCTTCCATCATTGCTGTTTGGAGTGCAGCAATGCCTGGAAGTAATCCTTTTGTTTGAAAAGTGCAAAATTCCATGGGGCACAGAAACAGAGAGAAGACTTTACTCTTTAGAATATCATGTTTGCTAGAAGGTAAGACAGCAGGCCTCAAACTCAATACAATCGGGACCATGAAAGTCCATGTATTGGTTGACTTGTGATGCCTTATGAAAATACTACAGCTTTGGTGTGTGTGCAGCAGACCTCATAGACCTGAACATTGGAAGTCCAGGATGAAGTGAGAGCTACTTTGATTTCCTAGAAGATCTCTTGTTGGTATACAGTTGTCTATCTGCTGGGTCAGTATTCACCTAAAGAAGCTGTTTCTGCCTTTTGTGGGGTTCTGGAACATTTGAAGAGGTGGAACAGTAACGCCCGCTGTTTTCTTTGTTTAACACTTTGACACTGGAGCTGCAATTTGTGTTTCCATTTGGCAGCTTCATGAAAGGGCTTCATATTGTAGGTCTGCACCAAGATAAATCGGTGCATGAAATTTTGACAATAATAGCATTTATCTTCATAGAGTATGATGGAACATCCAAGTTCTGGTAGGATGCCTGGCACAACATGTTAAAGAAAATTGGGGCCTGGGAGATACATGGAGGTAAGGCATTTGCCTTTCATGTAAAAGGTCATCGGTTCGAATCCCGGTGCCCCATATGGTCCCCCGTGCCTGCCAGGAGCAATTTCTGAGCATGGAGCCAGGAGTAACCCCTGAGCACTGCCGGGTGTGACCCAAAAACCAAAAAAAAAAAAAAAAGAAAAAAGAAAATGGAATTCTAGGGCAGTGATGTATGTTGGTGTTTTTAATTGTAAACAGGGGACAGTTGGATAGAAACTTTTGGGAAGCTCTGTTCTAGGTCCTTATCAGTGTGCTTTTCTTTTCTACACTCATCTCCCTTTTATCACTGTGTCTCCACATTTCTCCTCTGATAAAGACACTCTGACCTTATGGGATTAAAGTGAATCCTGGGGGAACATAATTTCCTCCCTAAAGGCCCAATGTCAAAATTCAGCTGCATTCTGAGGAACTAGGATTTACGACTTTATAGTGTGAAGTGTTTAGTTTTGGGAGAGATGTATACCATTTCTTCCATAATACTAAAAAGCTTCATTTTTTTTCAAATAATTAGATTCATTACCGTGACCCAGTTGAGAGCCTGTTCCATCAACAGCTGAGGGAAAAGAGAGTTGTCTAGAGTTTTTCCGCTGAGCCTAAAATCTGCATTTCAGTGTTGTCAATGTTTGGGCTATAAAATAGATAAACTAGATGACTCAGTGTCCTCAGAACTTTTGATGGAGGGGGCAGCTTTTACTTAAATTCACTTAGTTGTATACATGGTGAAAGTCTCATGAAGCTTTTTCTCTTTTTGCCAGCACATATATTGTTCTTGTTGAGTCCTGTAATTTAGAGAATGTATGCATGCATATACTTGTACTTGGTGTGTGTGAGTGCATGTGTGTGAGAGGGAGAGTATGGGTGTGAGAGAGGGAGAGATATAAGGAATGGGAGAGAGAAAGAGACAGGGGCAAGCTGACAGACAGACTTTCTCCTAGGATGAATATGTAAAGTCTGGCAGTGCCTTGATGTCCTGGCTCTTCTAATAGGATCCTGTTGAGAACATATGGTACTTCATGGAATTTGTTGACCAGAGAGGTTGTGAGTGCCATAACCTCTCATCGCTGGTACCACCTACAGCTCCCATTGAGATGATCTGGATTGTGGCAACTGAAACCTGCAGAGATTCAATCATCTTGTGAAAAATATCCCACTATTCTTTTATGGAGGATTCTGGACAGGCAGTACTGGTTACTTCCTAACCTACTTTTCTTCCTGCTGGCCTATTTCACAGCTTTCCCAAAATGTCTGTTTTCTGATGCTTTATGTTGTGTTTCTGAACAATAATGTCCCCTGTTTCAACAGTTTTTTTTTAGGTTTGTAAAGATGATGTGAAATGCTTCCATGTCTCACAAACCCATGAATCTTAGACTAGAGAGATAACCCCAGGAAGAAAATAATTTATCCATAAGCCTCTCTATATCCCTTCTTTATAAAGTACATTTTGTTATTAGTTGTTTGAAAAGTTGTTTTCTTTTTCATATTGAGTGCATGAAGGAATTCATGAGTGAAAGAACCAAGTTAGGGGCTAGAGAGATAGCATGGAGGTAGGGCATTTGCCTGATGCATGGAGAAGGATGGACAGTGGTTCGAATTCTGGCATCTCATATGGTCCCCTGAGCCTGCCAGGAGCAATTTCTGAGTAAAGAGGCAGGAGTACACCAAAAGCACTGCTATGTGTGACCCAAAAACCAAAAAGAAAAGAAAAAAGGCAAGTTAGAAGAAGGCATATGTATCTGATAATTATTTTTGTTTATTTTTTCTATCCACACCTGACAGCGTTCAGAGTTCATTTCTATCTCTGTACTTACTCAGTTAACAGCAGTCACTGATCACATCTTGCTGGATTCAGGAGACCAGTACTGAGAATCAAACCCAGGTTGACTTCTCTCAAGGCAAGGCTCTGACCTTCTGTATATGCTCCTGGTCCCTATTTTCTTTGTAGTGGCTTTGTAGGGAGAAGCCTGCCATCACCCGTAAGTCACTTCCACTCCCTCTGTCACAGCATCTTCTCTGTAAAATGATGAAAATAAGGCCTGTCCAACTAATTGAGAATTGTAAGGATCAAGAGAAATAATGTCAAGGAAAGTGCTTTGTAAACTGTCAGGCACTAGACAAATAAAAGAGATCAATGCACATAGAGAAATGTGAGATTATACTGGAGGTATTAAAGGCTTATAATAACGTGCGTTCATTTCTCAAACATCTCTGTTCACACTAATCAAGATGTCTTTATGATAATGGAATTCTGCAAATCCTGATCTGAAGTTGAAATATTCAGAGATTCTTAGAGTCTAAAGAGTGGGTTTTAATGATCACAATGAAAGTCTGTGTTAAGAAAGGCAAAGACTGGAAGGCTATTTCTTTTTACACATTTGATTTTGTTGAAAATAGAAGAAAAATACCAATTTAATGATTGTCTTCTACTTCTTTTCTGAAAAGCAGTTATTAAAAAATGTGTGTAATTTTACCTTGGTCAGAATCTTTTGATGTACCAAGAATTTCCTAGGGAAGGGAAAGAAATCTATTTGATCTTATTTC
>PVKC010022792.1:0-17548 GCA_004027635.1 Crocidura indochinensis
CACTGCCCGGCCCCCCAAAAATTCTTATTTTAATACACTAACACCTAGTCTGTTATGTTTGTTTAAAATATAATCACTGATATGGATACAGCCTGGGAACAGGGGTGGAGGGAAGACAACACTAGTGGTGGAAATGCCCCTCATTCATTGTCACTATGTGCCTTAAATATTTCTGTGAAATAATTGTAATTCACTTTGACCATAATAAAAATTAAGAGTAAAATAAAATATCATCACTGGTCACACATAAAAATTGTGATAAAGGCTTATAATTTCATAAGCATTAGATAAAAAATTATCTTAGTGGATCCTACCTTTTTCAGCAACCGGACTCCATAGGTAAATATATAAAAGTAAAATGAAAATCGCCACCTGTAAAAAAGGTTTTGAAAAAAAAAGTTATGTTTAGTTTATGCATTTCAGAACATACCAGTCCCAATCAAACCAGGCACAAAATAATGTACAATTTTAGTGGAGGGTGAATACACATACTCACATATGCTGAAGCATAGTTCTATAGAAAAATTTTAATTAGTAATAATCACAACTTAAATTTTATTTCTGCTACATTATTTTCCCATGCTCATCTTATCTTTACCCAATATGCTTATTTTTTCTGTTCAGTTATTCAGGTCAGAAAGGAATATATTTCAACAACACAAAGGTATTTAAGTATATAAAATATTTTGGTCTGGTTGAGATATTATATAATATTTCACTGTAATTAACTGTTGTTCGTATTTACTTTAAAAGGTGAATTCTTAAAAACTTGCAAGGGGACTCATTGGCAGAGTAAATGCCAGGCATGTGTCAGACTCTGGGTTCAAGTCCCAATAGTGTAAAAGAAAATTAAAAATAAAGCCTACTAATTTAAATCAAGCAAGATCATGTTTCATCTTTCAACAATTATTAACATCTATAAAGATGCTGTTGAGGAAAGCATTTGGAATTTAAATCACCCATCAGATGTATAGTTCTTAATGATTATAGCAATCATAACTATATAGTTAATACATTTTTACTTTATTAATGAGGGAAAATTTAACATTTCCTTTTAAATTTATATTATTATTATCATTATCATTATCATTATTTTGGTTTGGGTTCCATACCCAGCAGTTCTCAGGAATCAGTACTAGTGGTGGATGGGGGAACTATATGTAGGGATGATATCAAACCAGGGTGGGCTGTATGCAAAGAAAGAACCTTAACTCCTAAATTATCTCTCCAGCCAATTCCCACTTTAAATGACTGAATGCTTGCCTTCTGCAACATGATATTATATAAACATGAAGAATATATATAAATTAGAAATGAATATGTATGCATGTTTACTATAAAATTCATCTTAGTAATAAAAGTCTCATTTTATTTCTGATAGATCCTGATTCAGAGCATCTGTGCCTTTAAACTTTGTACATTCTATAGCATTATTATGGTTCTGATTTATAAGTTAGAAAGTAATATGGGACCAGAGAGATAGCACAGTGGTAGGGTGTTTGTCTTGCAACCAGCTGACCCAGGACAAATGGTGGTTTGAATCCCTTATGGTTGCCCATGCCTGCCAGGTGTGCAGAGCCAGGAGTAAATCCTGAGCACTGTCAGTGTGACCCAAAAAGAAAAAAAGAAAAAGAAAGTAACATAAGGAAACAGAAGTCAACTTGGGATTCTATCAGGTGTTACAGTATTTGTTTTGCTAGCCATAAATATTTTCAATTTTTATGAAATAAAAAGCCCCTTTTATGAAAAAAGGGGTTATTTTTAGGAAATAGTATGATATAGACAGAATACTTAGGAAGACATGACTGCTATCTTTAGTTAAGAGAAAAATAATGATATTTGGGGTTCCCTGAGAACTGAGTAAGAATGAAAGAACCAATACTAGTCACTAGTATTTCTTAGAGTTTCCTTCATCCATAGACTCTTCAACCATTCTGAAATCAAAGTCAGAACTATCAGGAGAGAGTTTTGAATTTCAGGGTTAAAAATCTTCACCAAAAATCATAAACATAAATTCCAGAAGGAACAATAAGTGCTAAATGGTGATGAGCCAGTGTCTTTATTTCTATCTGGATATAAAATTCTACATCAGAAATGAAAAAGAAATAGCTTCAAAGACATGTAACTTGTGCAGTCACAAATGACCCCAGATATTCTGTTTTCACCAGCTTGAAATGCTGAATTATTGAATAACCCTCATATTTTATTTATATTATTATTTATTTTATTTTCCCTCCTAACTTTGGGCAAATTGACTAATTTTCCTTGACTATAGTTACAACCCCAGAAAGGGAGACTACTCTTTATGATATCATACTATTTCGATATTACACCAACTGGCCCCAAGTATTAGTATTCCTGTAATATTCTGAGGTTTCCTCTTTCCCCATGAAAGTTTCTGCTCTTGCTAAACTGCTTCTGTATAATCCCCTTGTTAGCTTGTAATAATGTGGCCTTCAGATAAGAGTTTGAGACAAAGGGAAACACAAGACCCAGAACATGGCACTCAAGTCCATGCATTTGGGATAGGCCTTAACAAATTAGCCTTGTAACATCTAAATTATGTATCTTGTGACATTCGAATTGTGTATCCCTTTTATCTACTTTCTGAGACTGGACATTCAGCTCTGATGCATGGATGTGATAGCTATTTAACCCGAGTGGAAAAATGACTGTAGGTCCTTGACTGGAAGTTTGTTTCCAGATAGAAGTCTTGGACCCTGAGATAGCTACGCATATAAAACCCTGCTTTGAGACTTGCATTGCCGGGTGGTCTCTTCATCTTATCACTGGGCTGCTAGTATGAACCCACCAATTACCACTGTTCTCTCATCTATACTAATTCCTACAGTATTAAACACACTACATAAAGCATGGGGACCTAGGTCCCTTTTTTGTCTTAGGAAGAAATGAATTTGAAAATAGGTTGCTAACAGCTGTTTCAGTTCAAAAACTTTTCTGTTAGAAGGCAATGATCCACCACTTTCTATATATAATAAAAATGTATGGAAGTAATTGAAATTCTTACAATCACTTATGCATCTACATTTTATTTCATCGCTAAAATGACCCAGTTTTAAGACACAGGTTCTGTTACAGTAACACTAGTTCATCCATTATTTGAGTATCAACTTGTGATGAATATTTACAAGGCAGAATTTATTTCCATACAATAGCTGCAAGAACCAAATTTTTCAAGCTTTGTGCCACATGTAGAATGTTCTTAAAAAGACAAAAAAAGAGAGAGATCTTCCAGGATGCAGTAAAAAAAAAAACCCAAACACCTTAAAACTGAACACTTATTTTTTCCTTAATGCAGACCTTGCATTTGGCCTACGATAGTATGTTTCCCATTTTTTAATCTTGAAACATTGTGAGATACAGGTACAAAGTTGTTTATGATTTAGTTTTGGTTATACAATGTCCAATACCATCCCTTAGCCAGTGCACACTTTCTACCACTAATGTCCCTAGTTTGTTTCCAGTTCTTTTCTGAACTCCCCCCTACCTATCTCTATGGCAGACAAACACCATCACACACACCCCACTATGCTCTCTTGCTTGCTCTCTCTTCCCTTTATTCCTATTAAACACTGGTTACTGAAGAGGCATCATGCATATCACTTTATCGCCTTTCAGCACCCAAATCTTGTTCAACAGGATCATTTCAACTTTCATTGCCATAGTGATACCTTCTCTGCCTTAACTGCACTCCTCCACTATTTGTGGCAAGCTTCCTATAATGGACTGGAACTCGGGTTCTCATCTCTCTTATCTCTGGGTATTATTATCACACTACATATATGTATTACTATAATGTAATATTATATTATATATATCCCACAAATGAGTATGATCATTCTATGCCTATCTCTCTCCCTCTGACTCATTTTGCTCAACATAATACTCTCTACATCCATCCATGTTTAAGAAAATTTCATAACTTCACATATACTTTTAAGAAAAGATTTTTGGTTAAATAAAATATTAACTGCATGGATTTCCAAACTATTTTGTTTGGAATCCACTCCCTGCAGTGCTCAAGACCTACTTCTGGTAATGTACTTGGTGATTATTCCTGGAGAAGCAAGACCATATGTGGTGCCAGGTATGAAATGGGTTGGCTATGCCAAGGCAAGTGCCTTAATTGCTGTGTTATCTCTGTGACCTGAGAATTCTAAAACTAAAATGGCAGAGTGAGCATTATCAACAAAGCAAGTAGGAAACATGGAGAAAATGCTGATGCATACTGTGTTAAATTAAATCATGATGAAATATATCTTACAAGGCTGGAGGAAAGAGTTAACATTTTAAAAGAGCTGGATCCAGAGTAGAATCACAAAGGATAACTAATAGTGTTTCTGAGAAAACACAAATGAACTGAAATAGAAGCAATAATCAAAGACAAAATTAAGGAAAAATCAAATTGAAAATAATAAAGATAGTTAAATTGCATTTTAAACCATGAATTCAAAAACACATTCTGACAAAAATTTTGACTTCTAGATTTAAATTATTATTTTTTTAATTTTTGGTTCACACCCTGAAGCACTCAGGGGTTACTCCTGGCTCTATGCTCAGAAATCGCTCCTGGCAAGCTCAGGGGACCATATGGGCTGCCAGGATTCGAACCACCGACCTTCTGCATGCAAAGCAAATGTCCTACCTCCATGCTATTTCTCCGGCCCCAGGTTTAAATAATTTTAAAAACTTTTTCAGTGTCCAGGCATGAAAACAAAAACAAAGCATGAAAATCAAATGAAATTAAGGCACCACCCAAAGCATAACACCTACTTGACCCTAAAATTCTCTTCTGTATTAACTATTATAGAAAAAACAAGAGATAATATGAAAGGAAGTCATGTAAGTCAAAGGCTCTAAAAACAAATTACTTTGTTAACATTTATGAAAAACTATACAGGACAATTTCAAACCATCAAAAATACAAATAAAAATTCAAAATTCAAAAAATTTATTTATTATTAATAGTGCTACAGTAAACACAGAAGCACATGTATCTTTTTTGGACTCATAAGTGGTATTACTGAGTCAAATGTAAGCTTAATTGTAAGTTTTTTGAGAAGTATTAATATTATTTTCCAAAAAGACTGGCCCAGCCTACAATGGACAAAAATTTCTTTTCCTGACATCCATGTCAATACTGGTTATCATTCTTTGTGGTCACAAAACAAAATAAAAGTATGTGTAAATTAATATACCCATCTTTATGAGTTTGAGATTAAGCATATATTCATGTAGTTGTCACATGTAGTTGCCATGGAAATAAGTATTTATTCATACTTCTGTAAACTTAATCACTAATATAAATATGATCATTGTAATTTTGGATTTGTACTTTCATGATAATCAGTGATGTAGAGCATTTTATTCATGTTTCTTGGCTATCTCTCTTCTTTGGGGAAGTTTTTGTTCATTTCCTCCATTATTTTTATGGAGTTGATTGTTTTGTTTTGTTGCTTTAAGTTTACCAGTGTTTTATATATCTTGGAAATCGACTCCTTGCCAATGGGTGGTGTAAATATTTTTTCTCTATGTGTTATCTTTCTATTTTGGTCTAGGCAAAATCTATAAATAATCCAAGTGTCCAGGTACAGATAAAGATAAAGACAAAATATAAGATAAAGGATAAAGAAACTATAGTATATAAACACAATGGAATATAAACTCTAGTCAGCCATAAGAAAAGATGAAATCATGCATTTGTTGTTATTTGAATGGAAATGGAGGGGAGGTATCATGCTGAGCTAAGTCATCTGGAATTAGAGGGACAGATACAGAATGATCTCCCTCTGATATGTAGAATAAAGAAGCATAATAAGGAAATAACCAATGGCTAAACAAAATCTAAGAACTTATCTAGAGAATGGAGCTTACCACAATGTGGAGACAGAAATGGGGAAAGTAAGACCCTGAGATAATGATAGAGAAAAATGGACCCTGGTAGTGGGTATAATATTAGAATGCTATATTTATGAAACCCTACTATTGTTAGTGATCTAGGACTCTAAATTACAAAGATTAAATAATTTTTTTAGCGAAGGGTAGAAAATAATCTGAAATGAAATGAATGGCATTTCAGAGAACTATGAGATGAGTTCAAGATGGTCCTGTGTAGGAAGCTTGTCACCATGGAAGATGTGGGAATAGAATGGGAAAGGGATTACTTTGACAATGATAAAGGGAATTGAATGAGAACTGATGAGTGCTGAAAGGAGGTAAAGTGATATGTATGATTCTTTATCATAACAATATTAAAAACCATGGTGGCTAAAAGGAAAAAAAGAAAAAGGAAAAAGGTGCCTGCCAGTTTCCTTCCTCCACCCCAGCTGGCAGGCACTTTTTCTTTTCTCTTGTATGTCTGAAAATAATCATGAATAAATGTAAAACTTTGTAATTTAATCACTTTGCAAAGAAAAATATAACTTCTCAGGGTTGACTAACACAGGTTCCATGATCCAAAAGGCCTGTAGAATCCCAGTGAAAATAGTCTCAACTAAAAAAAAATCTCCAAACACACTGTACTCAAAATGATAAGTTATAAAGATAGAGACAAACTGATAAAAGCATCAAGGCAAAAAAGCTTATAAAGAAAGCCAATAAGAGACACAGCAGATGTAGTAAATGACTCTTTGATCCAGAAGAGAATGAAAGGATATAGTACACAGATTCAATGAAATAAACACTTCACCAAGAATACTTTGTCAGATATAAACTATAACTTAGATTTGAAGAAATCATATAGAGCATCATGGACAGGTGAATGCTTAGGAAATTTATAACTTTGAAAAAAGCTATACAAAAAACATTGAAGAAGCATCTTTAAGGAATAGAACAAATTTCCCAGCATGTAATATTGAGGATAACACTCACTCGTAGTGTTTATAGTTACCTTCTATTAGATTAAGAAAGATATGATTACTTCTAACTTACTAAGGATTTGATAACATTCTTGATAATGAATTAAAATTTAATTTATCATGAGTATTCTAGGTCTTATCAGATTTTTACATCCATAAAGATCTGTATCATAATCTATTATTTGTTCATGCAGACATTTAAGCAGTAGCTATATTTCCCTTTCTTAGGATAAATATTTTTATAGGCCTATTCATACTTTCCCTTTTAAATATGTTACTTCCATTCACTCTTACTAAATTCTCAATTTGCAGGATTTATCTCTACCAAGTAAACTACAGATTATATTTGCAAATAATTAAAAATAGATTTTTATTAATAACAGAGAAGGATGATAGTACCAATGAGACACAACTATATATCAAATTTAATGCAATACATTTTAGATGTCTGACGTTAGCACTTACTTAAGTAAATGAAAATAGGTAATAAATTACATTGTATTAAATGGTTTGAATTTCTTTCCTTATATAGGTTAAAGACATATAACAATCATCACAAATTTACTTTATTGATATATATATATATATATATATATATATATATATATATATATATATTTTGGTTTTTGGGTCACCTGGTGATACTCAGAGTTTTTTCCTGGATCTGCACTCAGAAATCACTCCTGGCTTGGGGGACCATATGGGATGCTGTGGGATCAAACTGAAGTTCATCCTACAGCTGCATACAAGGCAAAAGCCCTACTACTATACCACCACTCCGGCCCCATATTGATGCATTTTCAGATATTGATTCATTTTCCATGTTGTTGGAGCAAGCAACATGAAGTAAATTTGTTATACACCTGTTAAAGGGTCAGTCTTGAGGGATGGGAGGAAAATTGGTGACATTGGTAGAGACAAAGCCACATCCATGATTGGATTGGTGTTGGAACATTATATGCCTGAAACAACTATATTTTGGAAAACTTTGTAAACCACAATATTTTAATGAGCATAATAAAAATGTGGGGGTTTGGGGAGATAATAAATGTAGGTAGGGTGCTTCATGCCCTGTATAAAGTTGACCTGATTTTGACCTCATCCACTATATAAGACACTCATTCTGTCAGGTATATAACCTGAGAACAGAGATAGCAGGGTATAGCCCTAAGCACAATAAAAATTTTTTAAAAATTTAAAAGTTTGGGGCCCGGGAGATAGCATGGAGGTAAGGCATTTGCCTTTCATGCAAAAAGTCATCGGTTCGAATCCCGGTGCCCCATATGGTCTCCCGCGCCTGCCAGGAACAATTTCTGAACATGGAGCCAGGAGTAACCCCTGAGCACTGCCGGTGTGACCCAAAAACCACAAAAAAAGAAAAAATTTAAAAGTTTAATTTTAAAGTAAGAGTACTATGGTTAACAAATAACAAACTGGCCTAAATTTCATTGAAAATTAAATGACATTATTCTTATAAAGAGTTTCATATAAGGTCTATAACAACAATAATAAAGAGATAAAATTTTGGAGGGGTTTGGTCACACCTGGCAGTGCTCTGTGCTCAGAATTACTTCTGGAGAACTCAAGGAATCATACAGCAAGCCTGAGATCAAACCCACATGAGCTGTGTGCAAGGGAGGCACCCTACCTGCTACAGCCCCAAAAGATCAATGAAAATAGGAAATAGAGAAAAGAAACATTAAATTTGTTCCTTTACAATACCACTTCCCTTCCCTTTATTGTTGCTGAGATGACCAGGGTTGTGATGCTCATGAACACTTAGGTTATGCTTGCTGGAGACTAAAACTGACTTGCTGAGTGGACTACAATGAGGGGATGTTCTGGGGATCAAACTCTTGGCCTATCAATGAACTTTCCAGGGCTCCAACATTCATTTTTTAAACTTTTATTTATTTTATTTAGTTACCATAAAATTACAAAGTTATTATTATTGGCCTTCAAGGCATACAATGTTTCAACAGCAATCCCTTCACCAGTCACTTGTCTTCACCAATAATCCTTCCACCACCATTTGTTTCTCCCTTAGCAGTCTGCTTACAGGTAAATTTCAGAAGTCTCTGTTGTTATGGTAACATAATAACTAGCTAGAGGTTAATAATATTCTTTTTAAGAACTAAAAACCTTCTAAATAAAGATGGCAAATTGAATGCATGAATTTATCTATGTGCTTCAAGAATGTACACAGCAAAGAGAGAAAAAAAAGCACAGATTTTTTTGGTTAAGAAAAAAGCACAAATTTTCAAAACAACATAAAATAGGATAAGAACCAGATCATTTTGGAACTAGGTTATCCAGGTTAGCTGAATCTTGCATCCAGCAGAGTGTATTCAGAGAGAATCAAAGAATTCCAGAGGTATTCCAGAGCAAGTATAAGGCTGCAAAATAGCAACCTCTGTGGAAACAGAGGCCTAGGGATTTGCATTAATGATTATTAGCCTCATGGTTGCAAAGTGGCAATACCTAGACAACAACTGGGTGCAACACTGACTCTAGAATCTGCTCTTAAACTCCACAGAACCAGAGTTCTTTTTTGCCTTCACTTCTTTGCCCAGAAAAATTCATTGTGTTACACTCTCTCCTTGGACACATGAACCTCTTCAAAGTCATCAAACCTGAAAATTAAAATGGAAAGCTAATAAAACTCCACCTACTATATCTGGTTTATTATCCTTAAACCACATGGCTGAAAGGGTTCTTTTGTTAAACTCAAAACTAATAAAATGCATCATAAAATCAGAGAATCAGAGTTGAGATCTTAATCTATAAAGGAAGCATAAGCAGGGAACAGAGCTCATATTCCTCAGAACAGGACAAATGTATGGGTTCCTCTGATTTATATTTATAAAGTGCTTCCTCTATGTCAGGAGTAAACACTTTACAAGTAGAAAGTCTTTATTTAATTTACTTAAAGAAAATGCATCATATAGCTTACATTATTGATCATAAGACATTTGTTTTCAGATAAGTGAAAGCTAAGTTATTGTGGGGTGAAAGAAATAAAAAAAAATAAAAGGAAAGAGAAGAAACTTAAAAAAGAAGAAAGGAAAAGTACAGTAGCAAGCACATTCGTGAAAATTATTGTATCTCCAATGAGATAATTAATACAATGAAAGAAAGTATAGTAATCTCTTATTTCTAGCTGTTTATTCTGTTAAATTGATATGATCCTATAAAAATGAAAGTATCAAACAATGAAGTTGTCCTGAGATTCAAAGCACTATTGATATTAAGTCTCTGATTTTTAGGGGTGCGTTCTCAGCTGCTAGGCCCTATGGAAGAAGAAAGATGTGAGTGAGGATGCCCACACTTGATCCAAAAATCCCTGGTGATATCAGCCCCCAAACTGGCATACCTGAAATTTGGTCAGAACTATGTCCCCTAAGGGTATCATAGAGGGTCAGTGATGAGTCAGGCCCATCAAGGAAACAGTGATTATGGGTAATGGAAGCAGCAGGCATGGCTTCAGCTGGGCAGGGATTTAGGCTTGCCCTCTGCTCCCCAAATGGCAAGTTTTCTGATGGATGGGCCAATGTTTCCATGAATTTCATGTCTCAGTTTACATCTCATTCAAGAAAAGATTGAATCTATGGAGCTAGCCAGGTTTGAACACGGCAATTGCATTTTTTGAACCTATTTTTCACTGCAAGGTGAATCTTATAATAATCATTCCTTGTTTTATGTTTTTTCAGAGGAGGAAACAAATATAGACTGAACTAATAATTTGTCAAAGGTCATACAGTAGGTAAGAACTGGCTCTTAGTATCCCAGCATTTAACAACCTCTTCTAGGTTTTATACACCTGAAAGTTAAAGACCAGGGACCCAAGTTAGAAGGGGCTTCAAATGGAAATGTCAATGGATATCATAGAATGAGAAGTCTCTAGTTGAATGAGCAGAAATTGGGTACTTCGTAAAACTGCAGACAGGGGCTGACAATATTTGGACTACTATTTAGTGACAGAGTAGTTAAAAATTATATAAGCTTGCCCACTAAAGTTAACATAGGGATTACCTGTCTTCTTCCTCCCCTACACACACTCTCTCTCTACCTTATAAAATACTAGTCCTCCTCCAAGGTTCATGTCAAATGCAGTTATTAATTCAAGACATCCTTTTTGGATGTGGCAGCTTTGAAAGCTCTATGACTCTCAGATGGTGAACTTTTATTACCTAGTCTTAGATTACAGCACATATTTTTGGCTTGCTTCTGAGGTTCAAATTAGTAGACAAAGTCTTATTTATCTTTGCATGTTGATATTAACAGTGTTTGGGAAGAATAGTTCCTAAAGTGACACCTGATTTTTTAGTAAAGATAAGAGTGATCTTTCATTTATTTATTTTTTCCTCCTGGATTCAGAAGAGATGTTATTTAAAGGAAAAAAAGGATAAGAGGAGAAAGGAATGCAAAGAAGTTCTGGATTATGGGAGGAGCTTCCTAAGGGATTCTAGAGTCAAACAGAAGCCTTTTTAGAAAGGTACCTTTTAAGAAAGGTGGGTGGGGGAATATTTTTTTTTTTGTTTTGTTTTGTTTTTTGGGCGACACCCGGCAGTGCTCAGGGGTTACTCCTGGCTGTCTGCTCAGAAATAGCTCCTGGCAGGCACCGGGACCATATGGGACACCGGAATTCGAACCAACTACCTTTGGTCCTGGATCGGCTGCTTGCAAGGCAAATGCCACTGTACTATCTCTCCAGACCTGGGAGCATTTCTTTATGTTCAAAGTATTTGGGCCATTATAATGGAAAAGAGTATGCTAAGATGATTTTCTTCTGGTGTTAGATGCAGCAGGGCCTAGGATCTTCCGTGTAACCGTGTTATCCTCACCACTGAGGCCACCTCCTGACATTCCATATCCATGATTCTACTTCTTTAAGACAAAATCATGTATGCCCTGCCTGTTTACATCTTGACCCTATAATAAAACCTACTATTCACAATGAAGGAAGATGTCAAAGGTTTTTTTTTTTTTTTTTTTTTATGGTTTTTGTGTCACACCCAGCAGTGCTCAGGGGTTACTCCTGGCTCCATGCTCAGAAATTGCTCCTGGCAGGCACGGGGGACCATATGGGGCACCGGGATTCGAACTGATGACCTTTTTGCATGAAAGGCAAACGCCTTACCTCCATGCTATCTCCCGGGCCCCGATGTCAAAGTTTTGAGGGGCAAGAACATGGATAACTCTTTAGAGAAAAAAGAAAAAAAATATTTACTTTTAAGTTTATTTTCATTAAATTAAGGACTTATGTAAGTTAACTGCTTCCAAGGATCATGAAAATAGGAATAAGAAAGAGGAAACACATGTCAAAGACTGCCAATACAAATTTGTAATAATCAATAAAATGAAAATCAGAATCAAAGACAGGCAATTCCAAAATAGTCTAAATAATGAAAATTATTTGAGTGCAAAAATTGATTTTCTTTTTATTACTGGATATATTTATCAGAACACAAAAATAGTAGTTTCTTTGATTCTAAAATTAAACCTAATTTTGAGACATTTTACACTATCGCTGCTCCATTATCTAAAACAGTATTCTTCTACCTGCAGATCAGCATTTGTCCTATACTAGTCCACAACTGGCAGTTATAACCAAGGTCCAATGATTTTAATTTTTTCTACACTTGTAGACCAGGACCTGCCCTTAGATTAATGATTGAAATCCACTGATCTAAACTTAAAAATCAACTCACTTCTTACCAAGAACACAGAGAAATAAAATAAGATGTATAACATTCTTTAACAAAATCTTACATCTATTATAGATTATGCTATAACTACAAATACATAGAGTGAATTATTATAAAGTCCATCTATGTAATTGGTTGATCCAAATAAATTTTGTAATATAAAATAACTTATTCTATAACTAACATATAAATTTGCCTTTAACTTTTAACAAGATCAAATTTTTGTTTTATACTTAAGATTCTGGGATGCTTATATTCAAAATATTTGAACAAAGCATCAGCAAAAAGAGTATGTTCAAAAAACAGTATAAGACAACTGGTCTTTTAATAGTCCTTTAAAAGGTGTTCCTGTATTTCTGACTTATTTATTTCCACAACTTTTGAAGTGGAGTGTTTGTGAAAGACAGCAAGCATTATCTTTTTCAAAACAACAGTACTCCTACTAGAATTTCATTGAGGATCATCGCCCATTTATTTTTACAAAACAGCAATAGCTGGCATTCCTTTCATGTTTACTTTATGTTGAAAACATGCTGAGGATATTTTGAGTCTTTCTTACTCCTTTAAAGGAGTTTTTTAATTAAAGCATCATAATTTACAAAGTTACTCATAGTGGGTTTTTAGACACACTATGTTTCAGCACCAGCACCACCACCAATGTCTTCCTCCCTCTACCAGGATTCCTTCCCAACCATCCTTCCATATTCCTAAGCTGCCTCCTTGTTAGGAACATTTTAAAGTTTGGTTGGTCAGATCAAAATCTACGAGGTATTTTGAAGAAAATACAGGCAGAACACTCCAAGAAGACTCCTTAAAGGTGTCTTCACTGATGCAATATCATTGGCAAAGGCAACAGAATAAAAACCAAACAAATGGGACTTCCTCTAATTAAAGGGTTTCTGCATAGCAGAAAACATCCTAAGAATTTTATATTACCACAAGTCTTATGAGAACCCTATAGGATAGATCTGATTATACATCTATTTCCTTCCTATTGGTAAAGAAAAGATAGTGTACGTATAAACACAGCAGTGATGCCTAAAAAATTCCAATCAAGAAAGAGATTATGGGGACCCGGGAGATAGCATGGAGGTAAGGCATTTGCCTTTCATGCAAAAGGTCATAGGTTCGAATCCCGGTGCCCCATATGGTCCCCCGTGCCTGCCAGGAGCAATTTCTGAGCATGGAGCCAGGAGTAACCCCTGAGCACTGCCGGGTGTGACCTAAAAACCAAAAAAAAAAAAAAAAAGAAAGAGATTATGATCCCCACTACTAAATATTGCCTCTTTATTTAACACAAAAATAAAAACTTAAGTTTTATTATAAATAACATTATCCAATTTTCTTCCATCACATACTAAATCAATGGAACTGTTCTGATAGTTGCTCTCTCCATTTTCATCCTTTTTCTATGCTAATACCAAAAAAGCAGATGAGGATTCTCTACAGGAGTCTCTTCTTTTCCTATACATGATACAACACACAGAGAACGTGAAATGATCCAGTAATACTCTTCTTTAGAGTTGGTTCATGAATATATGCTGCTTACCCAAGTAGAAAAATAGTTTTCTGCAGGAAGGGATTTTATGGATATTTTATTCTAACATCATTATATTTTTATATATTAACATGTATTTACATGTATACATGTAAATCACAGGAATCTTGTCCCATTTATAAAAATTACCTTTACTCAAGACATCAACAACTCCTATAAATCCATTCACACTCGTTCTACACATAATAACACTGAGTACAAAGAAAGTTATTTTATTTCCATATGCTCAGAGGTTAGTTGATGGGAAAAAAAAGGCCTCCTGAGGCTGGAGAGATAGCATGGAAATAGGGCTTTAGCCTTGCATGCAGAAGTACAATGGTTCGAATCCTGGCATCCCATATGGTCCCCCAAGCCTCCCATGAGCGATTTCTGAGCATAAAGCCAGGAATAGCCCTGTGTGCTGTAGGGTGTGATCTAAAGACCAAAAGAAAAAAAAAGAAAAGGAAAGAAGAAACAAAGAAAGAAAGAGACAGAAAGCGAGAGATGAAAGAAAGAAAGAAAGAGACAGAAAGAGAGATAAGAAAGAAAGAAAGAAAGAAAGAAAGAAAGAAAGAAAGAAAGAAAGAAAGAAAGAAAGAAAGAAAGAAAGAAAGGAAGGAAGAAAGAAAGAAAGGAAGGAAGGAAGGAAGGAAGGAAGGAAGAAAGAGAAAGAAAGGAAGAAAGAAAGAAAGAAAGAAAAAGAAAGAAAGAAGAAAGAAAGAGAAAAGAAAGAAAAAAAAGAGAAAAAGAGAGAAAGAAAAAGAAAACAGGCCTCCCACTCTCACAATAGAGGTCTACATTTAGAGTCATTTGTCTTAATACTGGAAAGGATAACCACCCCCAGAATTTTTAGAATCTTCAACAGATGCCTGACATATTGTCAATTATCTGAGTAAGGTATATAATGTTAATCACTGAAGAGGTATTGAATTGCACAAATTACCTAATACTCAAAACTTATTTTTACAAATTCAGGGTGAAAGATTTCTATTTGTAAAGTTATTGGTTGGTTGGTTAGGTTTTTGGATTATAGAACAAAATAAGGTCCTTAAATTATCTTGCATTTAGTAAGTCTACTGAAGAATTAGACATTATTGAACCACAATAATGCCATTTATAACAGTTATTCTGTTATTTCTTTTAGGACTTTAGCAAAAATCACTCACTTCAAATACTACTTAATGCATTATACAATAATTTGAACATAAAGTTTTAGTTTAACTAAGGTTAACTAAGATTGCTAACAATCATTAAGATTAATACATTTTAAAAACTGTTACTGAGTCAGAACTATTTGTAATGTTTTGAGTACAAGAAATAATGTTCACTTGTAGTGAAAGAAAAAGAAAATTAATTCTTTTTGAGTCAATGTTGAAAACATTACATTTGAAAAATTGCAAATATCTTGAATGAAATAAAAGTGATGTAAGGATTCCCTTTTTTAAAAAAAAATCTGAAAAAAATCTAAATTCCTATTCTAGGTTTCAAATTTTGACTAGTTTGAGAATACAAAGAAGTTCTCTAGTCATGGGAAAAGATATTACTCATTCTATGGATAATAAGTCTCAAAACGAACATTTCTTAAAATTATTTTACCTCCATTAATATTTAACTATGCACCTCCAAATAGTTGTTTTGTTCTTTAAAGCTCCAAATGTTGCCATGTTTAAGAAGCAACAAGGTAATGCAAAGTCAGCAAGGTTGGAAGTAAGCTAAACCTATTTATTTTTCATTCTCAGATCATATGGTAAGTTTTTTTATATGGGAACCTATATTGAGCAAAAGCAACTTAACTAAATGAAGGAAAATATAGACTTATTTCTTGATGAGATGCAAAATATTTCTATATATTTCATGCATACTTATTCATATACATATTCATAAGAATGAATATCTATCAATATACACATACACATATGTAGCATAAAAATTAGAGAGAGAAATAAAAACACAAAATTCTGTACAGAGAATATGTCAGGAAAGTATAAGAGAATTTATATCTGGGAATATAAGAAGTTTTAGTTTCACTGGTAATATTATGTCCTTTAAAATAGACCGAAAGAGCTGAGTCCATATTTGTTATATAATAGTCTATATTTTCATATAATTGATTTTCGTCCTTACTGCCCCAATAGTTCTAAATTTTCTATCACAGACATTATTGCACATATAACAAGCAGGAGATTGATGAGTCCTACTTCTATGAGAATGTATCTAACCTGATGAACACTCAGTTGTCTCAATATTCTCCACCCTCCAAAGATTAAAGTATTTCACAAAATTGAATACAGCTGAAATACACACAGTGAGTTTTTTTTTTTTTTTGGCTGATCATCTGGCACCTTGTGAGGTTTATATTGATTCAAAGTTGTAGAAATACCAGTTCTGTTCATATTGTAATCCCACTTCCCTACTCTCTCATTTCCTCCCCTTCCCTTCCTTCACGTATCAAATCCACGATCTCACACAAGCCAAGCTACTGGTGCAGCACCAAGGTATATCTGAGGCGCTAGACCTTATATTTTAACCAATTTACATTCTCTTCACTGTAAGGATGGGGACATACTTTAAAGTAGTAATGGCACTTTAAAACAGCCAATATTACCTGGTATCACACATTGACTAAAAAGTCATATTTATAAAGTAATAACCAGCAGAAAACAGGAGCAGGAAATTGATATTCTTGAAATACTGTGCTCATACTCTGATTTTCCACAATGATAAAGTATACCTGCTGGGGATGCTTTAAGGCCTTTAATACCTCACTAAACTTTACTTCTGGGTTGTTGTTTTTGTTGTTGTTTTTATTGTTGTTGTTGTTTTTCAGAAATTACTGTTCTTTGCCTTCTCTCTTTTTTTGGTTCCAACTCTATGTTTCTCCTGCCTCCTGCATAAAACACTCTCCTGTCAGGTGTAGGTTCTATGAATTCAGCCAGACTTCTCTCTACTCCCTTTGAACTTCTGACTGAACTCCTTTATGCAATGGGATGCTGTGAGTCCTTAATCAGCTCCATAGCTGTGTGTATCCAAACACCACCAACAAAGCTACCTCAGACTCAGCCTTCAAAAAGCAACATTTGTTAGCTTTTACCCATAAATCTATTGCTGTGCTTTATATCTCAGTCAAGGACATTGTTTTCTGTTCATTTTCCTATCTTTGACTGACTACTTCTTCAATCTCAGTATCCCATCAGTCATCAAATTGCAAAATTGTACCTTGAAAATATTCATTTGGGGCCCGGGAGATAGCATGGAGGTAAGGCATTTGCCTTTCATGCAAAAGGTCATCGGTTCAAATCCCAGTGCCCCATATGGTCCCCCGTGCCTGCCAGGAGCAATTTCTGAGCATGGAGCCAGGAGTAACCCCTGAGCACTGCCAGGTGTGACCCAAAAACAAAAAAAAAAAAAAAAAAAAAAAAAAAAAA
>PVKC010022793.1:0-17547 GCA_004027635.1 Crocidura indochinensis
TACCTGGCTCACTCAGGGGTTGACCCTGGTTTTGTGCTCAGAAATTGTTCCTGGCAGGCTCGGGGGATTATATGGGATCTGGGTTCTTTCTGGGTTGGTCATGTGCAAGGCAACACCCTCCTGCTTTGCTATCACTCCAGCCCCAACCACAGGGGCTTGTTTTTTGAAAAAATAAACAAAATAGGGAGCCAGGAGGTGGCGCAGGAGGTAAGGTGCCTGCTGCCTTGCCTAGGACGGACCACAGTTCGATCCCCGGGTTCCTATATGGTCCCCCGTGCCTGCCAGGAGCGATTTCTGAGCACGTAGCCAGGAGTAACCCCTGAGCGTCACTGGGTGTGGCCCAAAAAACAAAACAAAAAAATAAATAAATAAACAAAATAGACAAACTATTAGCAACACCCACAGGGAATGATAATTAGAAAGTGTTCAAATAAATCAGAAATGAAAGAGGAGAAATTACAGCAGAAATCCCAGAAATCAAAGACATCATTAAAACTTACTATGAGCAACTGTATTCTGCTAAGCTAGAGAACTTAGAAGACATAGACAGATTTCTGGAAACATATTAGCTTCCAGAACTGAATGAGAAGGAAGTGATAGAATAAATGGGCCAATAACAAGCAAGGAAACAGTAATTAATAATCTCCCCAGGGAAAAAAGCTCCAGAACAGATGAGTTTAGTTATGAATTTCATCAAACATTTAGTGAAGAATTACTACCATCTAGCCTTAAACTCTTCAAAATATCAAAGAGATAGAAACCCTCCCTAATATCTTTATCAAGTCAATATAATCAGATTCCAAAACATGACAGAGACACTATTAAGAAAACTACAGACCAAACTCACTGTTGTACATTGATGCAAAAATCCTTCACAAAATCTTACAAATAAAGAAATAAGACTATATTAAACAAAAAATCTTCTGTACTGCAAAAGAAACATGGGCTAAAACTAAAAGACAACTAATTGGGAGAAAATATTTTCACTCTGCACATTAGATAAAAGGTTGATATCTAGGATATACCAAGTACTCACAAAGTTAATTCCACAAAAATCTAAACATGCTATTAAAATGGAGAGAAGAAATGAATACAAACCTCTTTAAGGAAGGTCAGCAGATGGCTAATAGGTACATCAAAAATGCTCACCATCAGTTGTCATCAGAGAAATACAAATCAAGATGACAATGAGATATCATATTCCACCAATGAGGGTAGCACATATCAAAAATATTAGAAACATAGGGTTGGAGCAGTAAGGCACAAGCAGTAAGGCATCTATCTTGCCCATGCAAGCCTAGGACAGACTGCAGTTCCATTCCCCAGCATCCCATATGGTCTCCCAAGCCAGGAATGATTTCTGAGGGCATAACCAGGAGTAAAGTCTGAGTGTCACTGGGTGTGGCAAAACAAAACAAAACAGAATATATGTGTATGTATATATATGTATATATACATTAGAAATAATTTGTGTTGATGTTAATGTGATGAAAAAGGAACTCTTATCCACTACTAGTGGGTCCAAACCACTGTGGAACTATAGTCCAACCCTTATGGAAAACAGTATGAAATATTCTCAGTAAACTCAGAATCTAACTGTCATATGACCTAGTGATCCCACTTTGGGGTATCTAACCCCAGAACAACAGCAACACTCATCTGAAAGGACATATGTACACCACTATTCATCATAGCAGTCAATACAATAGCTAGTTGGAATCAACCCTTTAAGCAACAGGAATGAATCATGAAGATGTGGAACATATACACACTGGAATACTCCATAGATGTTGGGAATGATGCCTCATACAATTTGTTGCAACAAGGATGGAACTGAAAGGTATTATGTTAAATGATGTAAGCCATAAGAAAGATAAATACAAGTTGATATCACTTACATGTGATATTTAGAATAACTACATGAAGAAATGCAGTGACTTAAATAGGGGTTGCTGAGAACACTCTAGGCCCCAGAATATAGTAAGAAGGAAAGAAACTGAGTGGGCAAGAATAAATACATATGAGTTGATAAAAGATAGGGCCTAACATGTCTCAGATATATTGGTGGTGTTAAGAAAGCACAGAAATAAATATCTAAGCAAGAGTCAACAACAATGAAATCATGAGGCCCAAACTTTTAATAATCAAACTTGAAAGGTGTCTGTTATAATGACTGGCTTGTGTAGGGCATAGTGGCATAGAATGGACTCTTGAAACACTGATAGAAGGAGGTTGACACCAGTGGTGAAACTGGTACTAAAACATTGCATGTCTAAAAATCAAGTATAAATAACTTTGTAAATAATAATGGCTTAAGTAAAAACATAGTTTAACTGTAATTTAATACCCAAAAAAGTATCTAACAACATTTATGCTGTAACATTTATATTTTGAATGTCAAAAATTCCAACTGTAAACTGCAAATATTAAAATTATAAATTATTATATTTTAGGCTTTT
Source organism: Crocidura indochinensis (assembly GCA_004027635.1). NCBI lineage: Eukaryota > Metazoa > Chordata > Mammalia > Eulipotyphla > Soricidae > Crocidura > Crocidura indochinensis. Next base: position 2,460 of record PVKC010022793.1, read on the forward strand.
CTCCAGAAGGATAAAATTTTTCATCCACACTTCTAATGCCTTTTATACTACCTTTTATTGAACATGTATTATGTGCCAGCTACTATATTCTTGCACTTAATTAATCCTCATGATAACCATATGTGGGAATTACTTTTGTCATTTGGATTTTGGCTTTTTGGTTTATGTCTCTCTCACTGCTTAAGCCACCTATGTCCCATATCATATTACCAATTAATGCCTCTGAAATGTTTTTATGAAAGTGGCTGTGTCCTGCAAGTTGCCAACTTGTCATAGTTCTCATTTCACATAAAGATCACTAGCTGTATGTGGAAGTCAGACTCATAATGGCAATTTTACATTGGGTACCCTACGAACATTTCTGATATCTTTCATTCCAGAGTGATTCCAAAGAGAAAGTAACTTCTTATATACACAGCTGGGCTGCCAGGTGCATTTGCAATAGTGAATGACAGTTGCTAAAAGCAGAATATACAGCAAGAAAAGCACATTTTCCATGATTTCCTTCCTCCCAACTGAGGTAGTATCCATTATTTACAGGGAACCACAATCAGAGCACCTGGCTAAGAAGATGAGGAGCGAACACCATCTCAGCTAGGTGGGTTTGAGATCCAGTCTAGTCCCAATTTATACTCACTATAGCAGCTTGGATCTATGGTTTATTTTCTCTGAGTGCAGATAAGATAAAAGTAGATAACAAAACAAACTTAGTAAGTTTGAAGAGGTTACATTAGATATCTTTAATGTAGCAATGGCATACCTGAAACACTGTAGATACTAAATGAATGGACACACACATATCTTTAGTACATAATAGACAGGATACATTCTATGTTTATTTTTTTTAATAATTGCAATCTAGTTGGAAAAAATAAGATTGTAATAATGTGTGTGGTAACATTTAGCTGAATCTATACTTGTTTTGCTAAGTTATCATTAACATAGGTGAATAAGGGGCCAGAGAGGTGGCACAGGCGGTAACGCATTTGTCTTGCACATGCTAACCTAGGACAGACCATTGTTCTATCCCCCTGCATCCCATATGGTCCCCTCAGCCAGGAGCGATTTCTGAGCACATAGCTATGAGTAACCCTAGAATATTAAGAGTGATTCAGGAATAGAGAGCTAGGAGTAACCCCTGAACATCAATCAAAAATACCATCCTAGCATTGTATCACATTTATCTGTTCTCTTCAAGAAGATTTTAGGTCATCAACATGAATTCAGAAAAATGATCTAATATTCAGTCCCTTATTTTACGTCACATAAATATGTCACATGTAAATTAGCATCCCCAATACAGCACTCACCTCACATCATCTTTATTAAAGGAAACACCATTCTCCAATAGTCTCAACGTAAAAGCCTTTTTCTTCTACCATTTCTGTATATATTTTCTTCTTGCTCTGTCAATACTCTGATAGTACTTCTCCAAAGATCCTTGCTGGTGTGCTGATTCCCACAATAATACATTTTAAACTTCAACTAGATATCTTAGAGTTCATAAATTGTTAGTTTTTTGTTTGCTTTATTTGTTTATTTGTTTGTTTTTAGGCCACACCCATTGATGTTCAAGGGTTACTCCTGGCTCTGCACTGTTGAATCACTCTTAGTATTGCTAGAACAAGACTAGATGGGATGCTGGGGATTGATGAAACTAGGTCAGTTGTGTGCCAGTCAAAGTGTTCTAACCCACTGTATGATCATTCTGGTCCCCAGTATTGTAACCTTTCTACATTCATGAGTCCTTTGAGGAAGAAACAAAGACTTGTCAGCACCTGCACCGATGCTTGCAAATTTTGAATAGTTTCATCAATCACGTGAAGGTATGCATGTCCTTTGTAGAGAGGGATATTTAAATTTTTTCTGAAGCTGAGTTTCATTGATATTTCTGTGAGGGGTCATATACTAATTTAAATGTAGGTAACTTTGATTGTTATTCACAGGTGTTAAACACAGCAGATATAGGTAGGCATTTCTGAATTTATAGAAGACTGGTATAAATGAGAAAACGTTTATATAATTAATTATTAAATAACATAACAAATAATTATTAAAATAGCTTTGGTGGCAGTAGAAGACTAAGAAGAGTATTAATTAACAAATTTTCCTATTAAACTCTCTTTTCAGGTTACTAATATAAACAATAACTCATTCCTTTCTCTACTCTGGTATTATTGCTTGTCATATGATTGCTCTCCATTGTGTTTTTTAAATAATGTATATTTTGCTGTGTTACAAAATGCAAGTCAAATCAACAAATTATAGAATGAATAAAATATTTGGATTTCCATGGTTTCAAAAGCTTAGTCTTTAGAACTATCAGAAAGACCGAGGTGTACTGCTGAGAGAGCTCTTCTTTTACTCCCTGAGAATAGGCAGTTGTCAGGTGGAAAAAGATATATACCAAGGAAAGAACCAAAGGGGAAGAACCAAAGGCATGGAAAAGGCCATATGCTCATAAATGGTTTTGATATTCAGCACCCCAGCTTCATTTGAGCAGGCAATATCTACTATAAAGCCCCTGAAAATAAACTGGGAACACAATCATACAGTTGTCATTCAAATGAACACTATTTGTAACCAGCTTAGAGAGTCCATCCTATTCACCTTTCTCTTTAGCATAAAGAGAAATGATATTTTTAAAGTTCTTTCAAAAATATAAAAAATAACTCAGATATTTATCAAGAATATATAGGACCTGAACAAAATTTACATATATCAAATATAAAATGTTACATAGTTATTATGCATATATATCACTTAAATGTTATATATATATGTTGCATGTAAATTAGAGAATCTAAATGACAAGCCATAAAATTGCAGAAATGTCACTTTACCCATTATATATAAAAATATAATAAATTAGGAGAAATCAGCCAAGCAATTCACACTTTTAGAGTTCAATAACACTTCATACTTTTAAAGTTATCTTTTATTTTCTGCCATATTTTTTCCACTTACCTTCAACCCAAATAAAAATGGTGACTTCCCAATTAAAGAGCAAAGTCTTTAGAAGATTTTATGTTGTTGAACATGTAGGGATTTGGTAGAAGGTCATGCCTGAAGAGGATATGAATGCTCTCCTTATCACACTCTGCGCAGTTCTTCCTCTGATTGTTCCTGAGTTTTATCTTTTGAAAAATTGGTGATCGATTGTGTAAGTAAAGCAAAATAAAATAAGGCCTCCAATATAGAAACCCAAGTTGTATGGCTGCTTTCTCCATGTATTGTGAGGTTAAACAATTAACTAACTTTAGAGTTAGTTCAGATTCCAAAACCTGGAGTTTCCCTCCTCTACATATAGAAGTTATATTTAAAAAATGTGTAGAGTGTGCAGGGTATGGTCCAGTGGCAAAAAGAAAACACACAAAATAAAACAAAAAACACCCAACTTACTTGGCAATCAGGAGTGTCTGAGTTTGATCCCCAGTGTTGCCCACATATACCAATCATGGTCCTGGCAGCTTTGCTGCACTTGCAGAACCAAAACAGAAAGTGCCATCTTAAGTTCATAGTCAGATGCATCCTAGCACACTACTCAAGTGCGTGGTTTCCATCGAATACCACCCCCAGCGATGTCTAAACACTGTGGCCAGGAGTGCCAATCTCTGTGAGTACAGAAAACTCTAGCAAGCACTAAAATCAGAATATGCATGCAAACCACAACAAAGTAACTATGGTATATGTGCAGGCACTGCAATTAAAGTGAGGCACCTACATTGAGTACCAAATCAAAGTGTGAAAGCACTGCAAATAAATATGCCACCCCAAGAGAAGGTACCATATGAGCATGAATGTGGGCCCTCTCATCACAACAATACCAACAAAAGGAAGTTAGGTGAAGGAGTGGTGGGGGTGAAAGGGGTCCTATATCTAGTAATGATGTATTTCCTCATTAAGTTCTTATTTATTATTTCATTTTATTTGGGTCTTTCAAATAGTGCTCAAGATGCCTGAACTTTCTATTGATAATCGGAATAACGGGCAATGACCTAAAGATGCTCTGTGGTATTGGGATTACCTGAGCCATCCTTGTCATGATTGGGGTGGGGGCATATGGTATGAGAGATTGAATAGGGGTTGGCCACCTGCAAGGTCAGAATATTAGCTCCTATACTACAACTGGACTGCTCAAGACCAAAAATATGTTGCCCTACTTACTCTCTAGGGGTAATTAGTGAGATACAGCAAGGCCTTGGGGAGAAGGGTGAAGAAATGCAAATAGATTCTGCTTATCAGAAACTGAATGGAAAAACTAGAAATGCTTTCCCCAGAATGAGTAGAATGGGTAAAGGGAAAGTAAAGATGTAGGCTGTTCAACTGCACTAATGGAACAAAAATGTTTAAATCTTAATATCCAATAATATAGAAGATGAAAATACTCTGATCTATCTCTTAGAGAAAACAATCAAGAATATTTAATAATGTAATAATATAGAAGATGAAAATACTCTGATCTATCTCTTAGAGAAAACAATCAAGAATATTTAATAATGTAATAATAGTAATTTAATAATTATTATTTAATAGTATTTTCAAACAAGTTCTTCAAGTCATGGATTCACATACTAGAAACATAAGGAATTATTGCACACATATCTGAGTAGAAGTAGAACTCAGAGAGTTTCAAAATATATGCATACCCAAATGTGGAGCTTAGATTTTGCAGGCTTTATTATCTTCAGTGAAGTCAGAGCCCTGCACCTACCCCAGGTCGTGTGTCCTCCCCAACTGGGACCAAGAGAGCTTCTTCTTTTTGCAAAGGCATAGTAAGTATTGAGGAAGTTAGAAAGGGAATTCCCTTAGCCTAAGAGATTCCGGGTTTCTCCGCCCCTGAAGCATATTGTCATAAGAACAACTACAGACTCCATATACACTCTTTTTCACACCTCAGGGTCTTTTTATGGTGCCAGGCAACTTTCTGCTCAGTTGTGGATGATATAATTAGGTCTCTCTTACTCGATATTTGGTATTTACACAGGTCATAGGATGAAGCTTAGGAATAGAGTCTTCGTTTATAGTTCTAGAAGTTCTGTTCCATCACTGTTGTTATAATCAGTCTTTTATGATTGGTGGTTTTGGGTGTTGTACAGATCCTAGGACAAATTCTGGATTAGAGTTTTTACATTATGATTCGAGAAGTTCTATTCCAGTGCATTTGCCAAAGTCAGACCTCAGGGATTGGATAGCTTGGTTTATGTGCAGATCCTAGGCTGAACCATAGGTTAGGGTCTTTTTTTATTGGTCTTAGGGTAAATACTGCCCAGTCTTGGCTGTCAATGTCAGTCTTCAGTAGTTGGCAATCTTGGTTTTTGCATAGGTTAAGGGCAATGTGTCTTCTGTTTTTATCTTACCTTTGAGACATTCTGCTCTTAGATCAAGTTATTGCCATTACCTCTTTGTCAGGATGTAATATCAAAACTGGAACAAATAGGTGCTCCAGGGGCATTTCCTAGGGGAAGTTTGGTTCCTGGTGCTGTTGTGGTGAACTGTGTTGGTTCTATGTCTGAGGTCTCAGGATTGGATGGTCACTACTAAGTCACATGGAGTCAAAGTTGGGTCCACATGACACATGTTCAGGGTGGTAGGTGCCCTTGTATTATAAAACGTATGGGTTCTTATCTCTAGTAGATAAGAGCTTGTTTCTATACATAAAAATTCCCCTCTTTTTTAGTATACCTTTGCAAAAATGAATGGTGCCATATTATGTTGCTTGTACATTTGGGGTAAGAATGTCAGGCTACAGAATATTTGTGCCCTGGTTTTGACCTGAGCTTTCATCACAGGGAGACATTTTCTTGTAGGTTTTTGTACCAAGCAGAACCAAAGCAAGTGAAGTTAAAGAAAAAAAATCTATGAATATATAATAAAAGAAGTAAATAAAAATGAATTTAAAAAAGGAATTAAAGAAGAAAAGTTGTCTAAGGGACTATCTTACATTTGGGAATATACAGAGTAGAGGTATTATTATAGAGGTATTAAACATATAAAGGAAATATAGGCTTCCCCATTAAGTCTTCTGAGATATTCTTGTGGGAAATAAAATCCAGGGCACATTTTCATCACACATCGTGGTCTTGTTGAGTTTGAGAAGTGATTTGCATCCATAAGGGATCAAGTAGTGTCCTTGGGCTGGGGTCTTTCTGGAACTGAATCGGTAGCATGCAACAGTCCACATTTGGTAGGGGGAGAGGAAGGGCCACAAAGCATGAGTCAGTAGGAGTGTTGGTTGTAGTTTCTTGCCGAGGCATGAGATGTGGGGCTGAGATGTGGGTTCTTTCGCTTTGGGAGCTGGTTGTGATTTATTGGGACAGGAGGTTGGTCTCGGTACCTAATGGGTTAAGAAATGAAAGTAAAGAGGGTTAAATAAGGAAGGATAATGGATCAGGATTGGGGATGAGAGGATAGAAGGACTTCTGAAGGGAGAAGGAGGAATAATATATAAGAGAGGCTATATTCTCATTGGGTATGGATTCTTTACATCTTAGGTCTTGCAGAGAGGAGTCTGCTGCCTACTAACTCATGCCCAATGTCTGTAATGTTTGTAAAGACAAACATTAGTGATCTAGTCCTAGTTTGTTGTTGGAGGCCTGACCCTCAAAACGTGCGTCTGAGCTCTTAAGAAATAATTGAGATAAAAAGATAAATAATTGGCTGAGATATGAACTAGAAGAGAAAAGAGGGAAAACAAAAGATAAGAGAGAAGAGAAAAGAAGCATAAGTAAATACTGTAAAGATAAATTAAAAAAGACTGGTCCAGTGCATCGGTGTTTGGTGGTGGGGGGGGGGTTGTTTTCCACTTTCAAGACTCTTCATCACTGACAGGGATGGGCTTTGCTAAATAAAGGTTTCAGGGTTACATAGTGACTGGAACTTTTTAGGATAAACAGATAAGCACAATTGTTGAATCTAGAGAATTAAGCCCTGTGGTAGTGAGGACTATAAGATGTGCCTATCCTAGCTAGTATCGTTCGCTGCATAAAGTATAGAGGTACTTTTCCTAAGGCGCAACTGACAGGAGGGCATTGTTAAACATAGATTGAATTGATAAAGAAGAGTACAGGGGCCAGGCGGTGGCGCTGGAGGTAAGGTGCTTGCGCTAACCTAGGACGGACCGCGGTTCGATTCCCCGGTTCCCCATATGGTCCCCCGTGCCTGCCAGGAGCGACTTCTGAGTGAATAGCCAGGAGTAACCCCTGAGCGTCACCGGGTGTGGCCCAAAAACCAAAAAAAAAAAAAAAAAAAAAAGAAGAGTACAGGTGAGAGGGAAAGAAGAAGTAGAGGGATAAAAGAGAAAGGGAGAAAAAGGAAAATAAAAAGCAGTAATTTGCAAAAACATGTTTGTTGATTGGGACCTGAGGTGTGCCATTGACTGTTCCAGTGGTCTGAATGATCATATGCTTTGGATCCTAATAGAAGACATAAACAAAAGGAAGTGGTTAAATTAGAGAATTTTATTGAGACATTGCCATAATGAGCACTGTATCTGGTATCCAGTATGACTGAACACCAAGGTTTAAAATTAGGGTATTCATCCTTTGTTTCCAAGGACCAATGTAGGTAAAGAAGCTGAAGGGTTATTTTATACTTGGTAAAATTAAGGCATTAAAAATATTGTTAGTAATCACTAAGGTGGGTGTCCCAGGGTTCTAATCATATTCTGCACCTGGTTCTGTGGATAAATACACAACACTACATAGCACTGCATTACTAAACATTGAACTGTCCCTCCCTGTTAATGGATTATCACCAGATATGTCTGACTGAGCATTAATTGAGAGCCCAATACACTAAAAAGAAGTCTCCACAGATATGATAAGCAACATATGTATTAAGCACCGAAGAAAGTGTGTGTGGCTTCCCATTAGCTGAACAACAAAGAGAAGGGAATGAAGGGGCAGAGTGAGAAACAAATCATTTCAAAAAATGAACCAATTGTCATTAAAAGTAACCTAACACCTCAGAAAATAAAGCATGAATGCCAGAGCAGAAGCAAATGGGGCCACATATCAACAAAGATTCAGATACTAAAATTGTAAAATTCGGATTATAAAAGAAAATGGTGAAAATTTTCATTTGGGGTGATGGTTTAGGGTCATATCCCATACTGCACAGGGATTACTTAGTGGACTCAAGGAACCATGTGGGGGGTGTTAGCAATCAAATCTCAATTAGCCTGGAGAAAGACCAAGCCACACACTGTGCAATCAGTCTAGCCTCAAACACTGAAAAAATTAAATAAAACTTTATTCAGTGAGTTGTATTAAGCAAAAATATTACATAGATGATAGTATAGATGAAAATTAAATTAGTAAATACGGTAAAAATGGGAATATTTGAATGCATATATTTAAATGTTGGCATGTATTAAATGAAATAATGTCAATAATACTTAATTATATATCTGTATTTTATTTATTTGTTTATGATTTGGGGGACATGCCTGACAGCACTCAGCGATTACTCCTGGATCTATGCTCAAAAATTACTGCTGGCAGACTCGGGGGACCATAAGGGACGCCTGGGGTCAACCCAGAATTCACAATGTGTAAGGTATTTGCCCTACCCACTGTGCTATCTATCACTCTGGCTCCTAATCTTTCTGTATTTAAAGACTGTAGCCTTTGTTTATAGATATCTGGAATTCTACTATGAATTTTATAAAAATTTGGTCACTTATTAATGTAATGTGGTTGATATGGAGTTACTGACCAATTATAATAGTGTTCATGCATGAAAATATTAACTAATGTATGATATTAGATGTCTGAAACATATTTCTGGAATGTGTTATTATAGAAGCAAACCAAATATCCCATTGCTTAAGCTCTGAAAACTATGAAAGGATATAGAAATGAAGTAAAATTCATAACAAGGTCTAGAAGCAGATATGATATACTACAAAATGAAAGTTAGTGACTATTAAAGCTTCCTTTTATTAATATACACATGGAAAATAGGTAAATAAAATTTATAAGTAGAAATAATGTGTCAGAAAGTTATTTTTAGGGTTTTTTTGACAAATATCTTGAGGTATTTTGACTGAAACTTACCCCAAAATGTAAATCTTAACCTGTTTCTTTTAGCAAAATTTTTAACTAATGAGCAAATCACATAAATGGAAAATAAAATCTTTAACCCACCATTATACTGCCTTTCTTCAAAATCCTGTATTTCCAGATGGTTAGGGTCAAAATAGCTTATATTCTGATACACTATCACCTCAATGGAAAGTTAGGTTAAAGGGAAATTTCAACAACAACAACATCAAACAATTTTTATCAAACCTCATTATACCAGTATATCCTATAATATGATAAAGATTTAGGCCAAACTGGTTATATTTAACTTTAATCTATGTAAAAAAGACATATCAATTAATTTCTTATTGAAATTGGCCAAAATTGCACATAGTTGTCAGTTTCATATAACATATTTTATGCCAGAGTCATATAATCAAAAACTCAACAAAATATTTGAATACAGGCAGTTTTCACTTCTCATAATATCTATTAACAAAGACTTATTCAATCTGTCTTTCCTAACTCTTTTATTTGCGCAGTACAAGCATAAGCAAGGGAATAAAATGTAGTCTACTATATAGGTAAAATATGTAATCTTTGAGCTATATAAAAATATCTGTTTTCTTAAACACCATTCTGTTTTTATAAAATATGGAGAGAAGAATACAAGTTAATTTTTACTAATGTTACAATGGTTAATAAAAAATTCTGTTTTTATCTGAGCATACTATTCAGAGGTCTATTTAGTGTAACTGAGAAGACAAAGATTACCATATATAACCTTAAGTGAAGCTAAAAATGCTCATTCCCGTGAGCTTTACTTTATGCTCTGAATTCAGATAAGTATATTCTATTCTGAAACACTCTTTTTTAAAAGGACTATATAAGCACAAACAGATGGATTAATTGCATTAAGAACTGACATGTTAAGTATAAAGTTAAAGAAGCCAAAATTATGCAAATAGAAAATTTATCATTTAATACCCAATTGAATCTAAATTAATTCTTTTTTTACTGTCATCAAGTTTCAAAACATTTCAGGTCTGGGATAAGAGGCAATTTATCTGGCATCATGGAGATCTGAGAAAATAATTTTTCTCCTTTTTAAGAAGAATCCACTTCTATTTAGCAACTAATAATAATAAAAACTTCAGGTTGGAGACTTCTTTTGAGAAAGAGAGGGCAGGCCAACGTAAGGAAAATAGAGAACATTCATTTATCACAAATCAGCATTTTCTTTTCCAAACCTCATTGTCCTTATCTTGAATTGCTTGGAAAAGTAGCAATTACAGAGTAACAGAAGGTTCACTTTTCTCCAGAGCACTTTCACAGCCAGAGTCACCAATTAAAAGTATTGCCAGATTTCAAACGATATCATAAAAGACAAGTAATTTTTTCTTTCTCATTTTTATAAATCAAAAGGAAGCAACATAACTATCTATTACAAGCTATAAATTTATTAAATTTCTCTACTTATAACTCACTTATTTGAGACACTATAACTGTAACTAGGCCCAGTAGGTATAAATTGTAGTGGGAAGAGCATAGACTCTGGAACCAGACTGGGCTCCTCTCCCAGCTCTGCAACTACAAACTCTCTAACCTTGGTTAAGTTTCTTAAACATTCAATGTCTCCAGTTTTACATCAGTAAAGTGGAATGATAATAGTTACTGCTTAACCACATAGACTTTCGAGAATTCATAAGGTAACCAGGAAAAGCATTCAGATGGATACCAATAAAATAACTATTGAAAAAAATTAATGAAACCAACAGAAATTAAAGGACTTACAAAATGGATCCATTTTTCCAATTTTATATCATTATTAAGCTTCTTCCTATTTATTTTTCATCTTACTTCTAAAATTCCTCCTCCAAACTGTTATATTTGTACTACTAAGTCAAGCCCATTAATTTACCTGATCTTCAAAACCTTCAAAGCATTATTTTTCTGGTCAGAACCAGAGAAAAATGATGGAAATGATCAGGGAACACGTTAGAATATACTAGGAAGTAAGTCCTTAGATAAACTTTTGAAAAGGCAATTTTTAATTCAGAAAGTAGTCCTCATATACTGTCCTAACTTTTTTCTGCAGATGTAAAGAACCAATTAGTACTGTACAAAATAACAACAACTTAATAGCAGTCGGGGAAAATAGAACTTCTTTAAATCTAAGTATGGAATTTGATGTCTATGGAAAACCATATGTAGAACTTTTTAAATTGAGTTTTTGGTTCATTTAATTGGTTTGGGGGCCACACTCAGTGGTGCACAGAGATTATCCTGGCTTTTAACTCAAGTGCAAAGCCTGGTGGGTTGAGGATGTCCTGGATCAAACCTGGGCCAGTTTCCTGTAAAACAAGCCTTAGATTCTGTACTATCACTCCAGCCCATTGGATAAATATTCTAGTACATTTGCATAGGCAAATCTGAAAACTCCCTTACAGCTATACGAAATGCTAAAACATTTCACTTGTAGAAATTGCACTAATAATAAGGGTAGAGTTTTATTAAATTGCAAGATTTTGATAAGCCACTATATGGATTATATCATGTAATTCATATAGCTCTATGGGGGTAGTGACTATTAAATGCTATGGCATAAAGCATTTATTACTCATTAAGAGACCAGATATCAAGTTAGATTCTTCCAACTTCAATGCCAATGCTCTAAAGCCTTATTTTGTACAGGTGCTATTTATTTTTATAAAATATTTGTTTGGAGTTCTACTTGTTTAAAAAAAAAAGTATTCATGACATCCATTTTGATCTTACCCAGATGTGAGCAAATTCAACTTTTTTGGGGAAAAGAAACTTTACTTGGCTTTTCAGGGTTTATTTCATTTAGGCTCATTGGAACTTAAAGGAATTAGTTCCATTGTTACTCTAATTTTATTCTTCAGATGTCAACTTTGTCTTTGGACATAAAAAGAATGAACTTTTGAAATGGTTTCTAAGAGCTTCCGATCTTTTTCACTTGCTAGAACTTTCAAGTACTAAGATATGATTATATGTCAAATTCTCAAATCAGATGTAAAACTATGAAAGACTTAAATAGCTTTCAAGATCAAGTTGAGAGGGCAGATGTATTTGAAGGGGGAATGACATATATTCATTTTTTAATGTTCAAATTCAAATCATTTAAATTCAGCCAAGGTGGTAAGTCACAAGGTTTGCTGTGGAAAACAGAAAAAAATATTGAGTCCAATTTTCTAGTAGAACTTAGAGACTGAATGGAAAATTTAATGGAAGCATCTCTCTTCTGGTTTTCTTCCTTGTTATTATATTTCAAGAAAGATCTCTGTTCTGCCAAATCATCACTATGGTGTATTTAGAACTCTATGGCTACATGCTTTCAACAGAAAGATTCTCTTACCATGATTATTAGAAATTCAGGAAACTTATTTGAATGTCAGTGGAAATTTAGGGTGCTCCAACAACATATTGATTTCCAAAAGTAGAAATATGGTTCTAATACAGAAGCTTGCAAATTATACTGCAATCCTTTCTTGGCCTATATTTATTCTTGAATAATGAAAATTAAGTGATTATGTTAGCACAAACAACTATAGAAATCTTTAATTTAAAAGACATTGGCAAATCTTGTGTAATTGTTCCAGCATTGACTTGAGCACTGAATTTTTCCTGTAAACTATTGTGCTCCATTAGATGAGTAGAGTATAACTTTCATTTAATGTTTGGAGATTAGCTACACTGTCCCCTTTTCTCTAGAAAGATCTGGGTGATTTTTGCTATGTATGCAAAGAGACATTGAATAAACACAGTTGGGTAAAAAAGAAATTGTCAGTAGAAGAGGGGGAAAGAGTATACATGGGATGAAGGTAAATGTTCAGGAACTAAATGTAGAAAACATTTGTTGTTGAGAAAAAAGAGAGAAGCACAGAAGTTATACTTCTTTATTTGTTGTTGAGCTCAGCCCAGGCAACTGCTCCATAAGAAATGCAAAACTTAACACAGAGATAAATAGTAGTAGGAGGGCAGTCTGTTTTGTATTTTAAGTTTCTCATTTTATGCTACAAAACAAGACAACTTGTGAAATTGAATCATAATTTTTATATTAAAATTCTATTTATTAAGTCATTGCAAAATGGTCTTTGAACTGAATTATGATTTTAAAAAGTTATTGTTATTACCTGTAGGGTTTTTGTTAGTTTTGTTTGGGGGACACACTTGGTGAAGTTTAAGAATTACTCCTGCTCTGCATTCAGAAATTACTTCTAGGAGGTACTCAGGGGCTATGTGGGATATTGGGGATGAAACAGGTTGGCTTCATAAAAGGCAAAAGCCTTACCCAATATATTATCTCTCCAGCCTTACTCTCTCTACTTTGTCTCCATCCCACATACATTATACTATTATTTTTATTTATTTATTTAAAGAAAATGTATCGCATTGTTGACATAACTGATTATAATAGAGTTGTTTCAGAATGACAGAAAGCAAAGTTATTAAGAAATAGAATGGGGCCCGGGAGATAGCATGGAGGTAAGGCGTTTGCCTTTCATGCAAAAAGTCATCGGCTCGAATCCCGGTGCCCCATATGGTCCCCCGTGCCTGCCAGGAGCAATTTCTGAGCATGGAGCCAGGAGTAACCCCTGAGCACTGCTGGGTGTGACCCCCCCCAAAAAAAAAGAAATAGAATGAGAACAGAGAATTAATAAAATGAAAGAAGGGGAGAGTTCATTAGCAGTTATATTTATGAAACTTATCGTATCACCTATAAAGTCATTAATGCAGTAGCCGAAGGCTTAGCATGCTCCCATTTTTACCTCTAGAGATGGGAAATACATTATTTTTAAATAATTTTCAAGATTTACCTTGTACTACTGTTACTGAGTTAACTTAGATTACAAAAAATGTTAATATTTATGCTTTTGACATATAATGCTTCAACACCACACCCACCTTATGAAATAAGGGTTGTTTTTGAAAAGCTATTTTCTGGATGCCTGGACCATATTTCAGTAGGTAGGATGTTTGCCTTTTGCACGCAGTCAACCTGGGTTCGAACCCCAGCTTACCATTTACCTAGAGGTCCTCTAAGCAGCAATAAAAGTGGCTCTTTAATGTACAGGTCAGGAGTATTCCCTGAACACCACTGGTTGTAACCCAAAGACAAAAAGAAATAGTTGCTTTAATGAATAAAACAAAATTATTTCATAGTAATAAAAATAAAAAAAATATAAAGAAAACTTAAAAAAACATAATCTTACCTACCATCAGGCATAACTAATATTAAGAATTCTTGTACTTTGCCCAGAATTGATACTCTATTATAAAGTCAAAAGTAAGCTTTGAAAATAACTGGACATGTCCTCCCAAAGAACACACCAAAAAAAAAAACCAAAAAATAAGTAAAGGAATTTTGTGTACAGTACAAAATGTCTTTGGAGGTGGGGAGGCAGAGTGTTAGTACAAGTAGGGCATTTTGCCTTGCACATGGCCAACTGGGATTCAATCCAGAATCTCATAAGGTACCTTAAGCCTGCTAGTAGTGAACCCTGAGCAAGGTACCAAGATAAACTCTAAGAATGACTGAGTGTGACATAAATATCAAAATAATATTATAAATAAATAAGATAAAGGTCCATTTCTATTAATAAATGTTTGTGTAAAGCATGAATGAAATCATAAATGTGTAGAATATTTTTTAATCTGTCCTGTGACTCTGAGGAAATATCCTTTCCTGAGACAAATTGTTGTCTTCTTTATCATTGAATATCTGCATACAGAAAATAGAATTCAAACCCTGGTTTTGGCACTTCATTTTCTTAGTTACAGACTTCCCAAGTAGCTGAGGATTTTGAAATGACATAATCTTTAGAGGCAAGAGGCTTGTCATAATGAAGTTGCTGTTAGGCAAAGAAAAGACTACTGGGCAGACAAGAAATCTATCATTTACAAATTGGGATTAGAAAACAAAAGAGGGGGCCCGGGAGATAGCATGGAGGTAAGGCGTTTACCTTCCATGCAAAAGGTCATCGGTTCGAGTCCCGGTGCCCCATATGGTCCCCCGTGCCTGCCAGGAGCAATTTCTG
>PVKC010022794.1:0-17541 GCA_004027635.1 Crocidura indochinensis
AAAAAAAAAAAAAAAAAAAAAAAAAAAAAAAAAAAAAAAAAAAAAAAAAAAAAGAGCACAACAAATAAAAGTAAAAGTGATCAAATGCACTGTGAGAATTTTAAGATGTAGCTATAACCTGAGGTTGTTCCGAAGACTCAAGAGTGCTTCTTCCACCCAAAAATTAGTTCCCAATCACATCCACATTTCCTAAGAGCAGGCTTCAGGTACGCCCAAAATTTGGGAAGAGAATTCAATTTTGCTGCTCTAATGCTGGTTTAGTTTGGAAGACAGAGAGACAAGACGACTTGATTTAGAATCTTCCAAAGCAGAAATTACTGTGAAATTCAGATTTAGGAGTGGGAATGGAGAGTTCTTATGACACTAGGGATCAAAACTTTAGATCATTCAGTAGAAAATTCTTTTTTTGCTAAAGATTAAAAGACAGTAGAAGTGATGATGACTTTTTCAGTAGGTGTTTGTAATCCTCAAGAATTAAGAAGGCCTTGCTTTCCTAATGTCACTGTTTAGCTATAGACACACAGACTCTGGGATACCCCAGGGGTTCTCTGCTTGTGGAACAGTTTTGTTTCCTAATCAGCAAACCAATGTTTGTCAGAAAAAAAATGCAATATCCCTAAGCACTAGTGTGTTAGCAGGCAACTGGTTTTATTTTTTGTTTTGTTGTGTTTGGGGAGAATCCAGAAGTGTTTATGGGTTACTTCTGGCTCTGCACTCAGGAATCACTCTTGGTGGGCTTAGGGGACCACATGGGACGCCAGGAATCAAACTGGGTCAGACGTGTGCATGGCAAGTGCCCTACCCACTGTATTATTATCCCAGCTTCCCTGTTTCTTTTTTTAACACAAAATTTTCTAGTTTTATTGAAGATCTGTTTTTAAATAGTGGATTTTCCAAACCAGTTTCAATTTTGGTTGTAAGGCAGTTTTATTCTGTGACTTGCCATAAATCTAGCTCTAACAATCTGGAAGGTGGAGCGAAAAAGGCTCTTAGATGTGTGGTTATAAAATGTGTAGCTACTTTCATTTTATAACCAATTTATACCAATGTTTTTAATTGAAAAATACTTAGATGAGACATTCTCTCATGTTCAGCATGTGTGAAGATGCCAGCTAGAAAGGGTAATAATGTGTGAGCCAAACAGAGAAGAGAGCAGGAAAGAACATTCTGGAACAGCTTACCCTATTCCATTTGGGGGTGGGCTGCTTTTGGAAACGTTGGCAAATAATGTCCTAGTTTTTCAGCATAAACATAACTTGTACTGAGTCACCAACACTGCTGACTACTGAGATCTGGAATCCTTTCTTCTATAAATAGGGCTTTGGGGTGCTATACTGAGATAATCTGTTTGAAAGTCTCTAGTTCTCTAGTTGTAAGTACTCATCTTGGCTGGGAGAACAGTGGAACTGGAATGCTAGTTCACAACTTAGTGCACTGTGCCAATGGTGATGGGCTGATTTTATTCCTTATCATTGCATTTCAGAGAAATCCATTAAGAGAAAACAGTCTATACCTGCAATTTCTCCATTGCACAGAAAAATAAGTACATATGAGTTATAACATCAGTAAAAAGCATGGCAATAATTTATTTTCACCTGAGTACTCAGGAAAGCAATTCTTGCCACATATGGAGGTCAAATTCTTCTTTCTAATTCCAGTAAAAAGATATGGAATATCAATGTTAAATATCAACAGGTGTGATTATTTGGAATTTCTAACATTTCCTTTTTTTATGTGTGGTTTTTTTGGGTCACACCCTGTACTGCTCAGGGGATACTCCTGACTCCATGCTCAGAAATTGCTCCTGGCAGGCACAGGGGACCATATGGGGCACCGGGATTCGAACCAATGACCTTTTGCATGAAAGGCAAACGCCTTTACCTCCATACTATCTTTCCAGCCTCCGATTATTTGGAATTTCTATATTGTGGAATTTTGTATTATATGGAGTATATTCACATCTACCCACTTAGATGTGGAGATGCTCTGTATAGTAAACAGAAGCTGACAAAGCTAACCCTTGGATTGTCTCTAGTTGGTGTGTACGTGGGACTAGCCTAGGACTGGACTATTTGTGTAGGATAACCAATTATTTTTATTCCCTGATTAAACATTTTGGGACAAGACTTTTCTTTGTTACATAATCTAGAGCTAAAACTCCTTTGTTTTTCGCCAATAAATAGAAGCTCAAGTACACTCCTTACTTAATACATCTTAAGAGGCTGTTGTAAGAAAAAATATTAGTTCATGATTGCCTAAAAGATATGAAGAGCTTCTATCCCACAAGATACCCTAAATTATATCTGCACATCAAGCCAAACCATCAAAAAGCAACAGACTTAGACAAAAATCGGTTTGGCCTTGAGTAGAGCTTCTTTTCCTGAATTACACTTTGGCAGCATGCCATTGGCTTGCACTGGAGACATTACAAGAAACAGCCCTAAAAATATTGCTAGTGTAGTGAAGACATTTCCACTGTATCTCCACAGAGTTTTTTTCTAAATAATTCTTTTAATTGGATCACCATGAGATACAGTGACATAGTTGTTCATCATTGAGTTTCAGTCATACAATGTTCCAATTCCTATTCCTTCACCTGTGCACATTTCTCTTCTTCAGTGTCCTGTTTCCTTCCTGTCCTATTTCACCACACCCCTCCCCACCTGTCTCTATGACAAACATTTTTCTTCTCTCACCCCCCTCTCTCTCTCTTCCTTTTATGCACTGTAGTACAATACTGTTACTGAAGGATTATCATAATACCACTTTACCTACTTTCAGCACCCAGTTTTTGTCTAGTGTGATCATTTCCACTTATCATTGTCATACTTCTCTCTTCTTTTTTTTTGGTTTTTGGGTCTCACCCGGCAGTGCTCAGGGGTCACTCCTGGCTCCATGCTCAGAAATTGCTCCTGGCAGGCACGGGGGACCATATGGGGCACCGGGATTCGAACCGATGACCTTTTGCATGAAAGGCAAACGTCTTACCTCCATGCTATCTCCCGGGCCCCTATACTTCTCTCTTCTCTGCTATAAGTACACTCCCCTGTTCTTTGTGGCAAGCTTCCTACCATGAACCAGCCCTCCTGGCCCTAGAATATACTGTCTTTTAGTATAATTACCATCTCCTTTATTTTTTGTATCACACAAATGAGTCCATTCATTCTATGTCTATCTTTCTCTCCTGACTAATTTCACTCAACACAATACTCTCCATATCCAAGTATGTTTAAGCAAATTTCATGACTGTTAAGTATATAGAGGCTTTCATACTATTTCTCTTTGATATTTGTTTCCCTGCCTGCTTTCCCACCTATGATCTTCGAGGTGGGGAGCGTTGTTCAGATCTGAATAAATGGGGGATGAGCTGGGAAGTCAGTCCTTTCTGTAGTTGGCTAGAGGGCTCTTAGATTTTTGGAACTGCTGGTAGACTGACAAAGGATTTTGTGCCCAACCTTCTCACCCTTTTTTGACCCTGCTATCTGTGTGGATTATTTGCTATGGATAGATACTACCAGAATAGCTTTCCCGTTCTGGGAGCTCTTAGGGGATCAAGCCTCAACCAATCTAGGAAAAAACGTGACTCTTCAAAGACTTCATTTTTTTCTACCAGCAGTGTGGTGTTCATTGTGTAGATGTACCACCTTTCTCTTTTGACTCATCTGTTCTCAGACACTTGGGTTGTTTTCAGATTCTGGCTATTTTGAATAGTGCTACATGAACATAGAGTGTAGATGCCTTTTCTGCATTGTGTTTTTGGACCCCTATGGAGATGCCACACCCAGGGAGCATGGCCTCCTGAGCAGGTGGCTACTTACTCAGCTACAAAATAATCTCTCACCCACATAAACTCCCCTGAGGCCTTCCTGATAGTGGGGAAGACCCACAGTGATATAGGAAAAAAGCACATAGAATTTTTTGTAAGAATTAGTAGAGAGGTTCCCTATCTTAATTCCATAAAAGTGCATTTCTCCTAATACCCTGGACTTTAAAAAAAATGTGATAGCTGGAGAGGTGGCGCTAGAGGTAAGGTATCTGTCTTGCAAGAGCTAGCGTAGGACGGACCGCGTTCGATCCCCTGGCGTCCCATATGGTCCCCCCAAGCCAGGGGCAATTTCTGAGCACGGGCACTTAGCCGGGAGTAAACCCTGAGTGTCCAATGGGTGTCACCCAAAAACAAAAAAAAATGTGGATATAGCAAAGTTCATATTTTCCCATTTACATTGACATATAGGAAGCCCAGAGACATTTTTCTACTGCTAACGACTGTTTTTAAATATATAAACAATTATCCATGATCTTATTTAAATTTTTCCCTTATTATTACTTACATTTTATTTCCTTATATAGTGTTTCTGTAGACCCCTCTAAATCTTTGAGAACAAAAGTATATTAACTCTATTTCTCCCAGATCCAACCTGCCTTTCTAAAGAACATAGAGATGCCTCTTACCAGGTTATAATCTCCTGAAAGATGATACCTTTAGAATTTATCTTTCTATTTATAGTGCCCAATTACAGTTCTAAATAGCAAACAGGTATTCAACAAATGTTTGCAACTCTACAAGTAAAAGAAGACACCTTTCTTTTTGTTATCAGCCTTGATTAACAAGCAACTAATGCCGGTATTTGTATGGACTTTATAGTAGTGATGGCTGGAGGCAAAGGTATAGGAAGATTGCCTTGCAAAGTCAGTATATTTGGTTTATTTCCTCAAAGCATATCTTATTTCTTAAACTTTTTCTATAGACTGGAAATTGAATGCCTTTTCCCCTGCAATGTGTGTCTAAATCTTTGGACACAGAGTAAATCTCGGTGTTTGCCATAGGTTGGGCAAATACCACTAGGTGCACTGATTCCATCTAATCTAAAAGGTGTACTGATCCCATATAATGCCAGACTAGAGAGTCCCAGAAAGAGGGTGAAGTGGAAAGAACATGAATTATATCAGGTACATGAAGCAAATAAGTATACATTATGAGTGCTGAGGAAAGTTAACATCAGTAAGCAATTATTCCATCATTTTTCCAAACAATGGAGTGAAAATGATAGTACTAGAACTTCTTTTGTTCTTTGGTTTTGTTCCAGATAGCTAGTTTTTCATTTGCTCAAGAATATAAAATATCAGGGACAGAGCAATAGAACAGCAGGTAGAGTGCTTGCCTTGCACAAGGCAATCCAGTTTTGATCCCTGGCATCCCATAGGGTCCCCTGAGCCTGTCAAAAGTAATTTCTGAGTGCAAAGCTAAGAGTAACCCTTGAACATTGCCAATGTGGCTCCAAAACAAACAAAGAATATAAAATGTCCACTGGATGATGAAACAGAACATGAAACTAGCATCACAGTGCTTACAGCAGAATGTTGCAGCATAACATGCTAGTCAGGCACTGAAAGCAATATGAAATATGCTAAGCATTAGTGAAGTGAAAGTTTTTAATGTGAGTGTAAAGAGTTGGTTTGATTTTTTCATTTACAAATTTGTTCATAATTGAGTTTCAATACATACAATGTTACAACACACATTCCTTCACCCGTACATATTTTCTATTAGTGTCCACAGCTTCCCTCCTGTTGCCCACCTCGCCCTGTCTCTATGGCACAAGTATTTCTTCCCTCTTCCTTTTAGGGACTGTAGTTCAATATTGTCACTGAAGGATTATCATGCATATATCACTTTACTCCTTTCAGCACCCAGTTCTTGTCCAGAGAGATCATTTCCAACTATCATTGTCAGTGGAATCTTCTCTGTCACTTCACTTCCCTTCTCTTGTGGTAAGCTTCATACCATTGAGTAGTCCTCTTGGCCCTTGTCTCTACTGTCTTTGGATATTATTACCATAGTATCTTTCATTTTTGTATTCCACAAATGAGTGTGATCATTCTGAGTCTCTCTCCCTCTGACTCATTTCACTGGGCATAATATTCCCACATCCATCCCTGTGTCAAATAATTTTATTTTAAGAATTTTACTTAAAGAAATGTGAGGAAAGAGATAAAAAGACAAAATAATGTAATAATATACTCTTTATTCAGTGGAAAAACCAAAGAATGACTTTTAGGAGGTTGTATACAAAAGTTCTCAATGTACATAATAGTTTTATTATTTCTCAAACATCATTACCTGGTCCCCATATTTATCTGTAACATTCACACTAGAGATTTACTCCCCCCCCCACCTTTTTTTTAAATTGAGATCAATGTGAATTACAAGTCTTTCACAGTTATATTTAAGGTACATAGTGAGGGTAAATGAGGTCAATTCCTATCACCAGTGATGACCTCTGTCTGCCACTGATACCAGCATGCAACCCATACCTCCATGCTTAGCCCACTGGACTACTAGTGTAACAGGTCCCTTTTTTGTATAGCTTGCTGTGGTTTGGGTCTCTTGATTCTATTATCATTAACTTTGAATTGGGTATTTAAGTCTGATCATTTTTTATTTCCCCTCAATACTCATGAGACTCCTTTGCCCCTGGTACCATCCACATTTTTCTCCTTTTGTTAGTTTGTAGGAAGACATAGAAATATGAGAGAGAACATGATGATTCATGTTCTATGATCCTGATTTAAAAAAAAGGTGGGGGGAAGCTCTGCTGATAAAGGGCGTTATATTTTATGGTACTGGTTTATATATGTCACTTGACAACAGGAACTGCCCTCTATCATCAAAAAGATACTTAGGATTTCTATAATGGGTTTGGGAAGGCTCAGGGCCCTCTATACAGTCACAGGGTTCTGAGATAAGTCAGTGCCTTGTTTGAATTCTGGCTCAATATGTGAACAATCCCTAGGCATACACAGCACAAGGTAAAGCTCATGAGAGGGTGTCCCAATTCAATGACAAAAAGATCACTGGATGTATTTTTGAATTTTGCCTCTTTAAACAATAAAAACATGAATAATAATCCTTTCTAGAAAAATGTGAGGTTAAAAGTTTAATCGAGTTCATAGCACACACATTCCAAAGGGGCACTGTACTTTGGGGAAATTACTCACCTAGAGTTTATATAAGTTCCAAGGCGATTAGAGGCAGCCGACAAATTGGAGCCAGAACACGTTTACATTTAAGACTTAAAATATAGATTCCTCTTAAGGAAAGAAAGAAGAGGCAGGTAGTGGGGATGGGGGAGTGTTAAGTGTGGAGAATCACACACCACTAGTGTTTGTTTTTTTTTTTAAAGGGACCAGTTTCCTTGTGTTGGATCATCATCTCAAAGGACCTGAGAGATGCCAATTCATGGCCCTCCAGGTCCCTCCTGAAAAAGCACACGTCACATCTGCTTGCTATCAGCATTTATCTCGCAGCGTGTGTCTGACTCATTTGGAAAACTCAAAGCACATGTTTATTTCTGCTGAAGAACCAGCCATTACAGTGCAATTTAGGGGCTCTCTGTAACTCAGTACATACAAGGATGGAGACAACTGCCAAGAAGTTGGTTTGGGGTCTTGCGCTACTTGGTTTGGTTAACTTGCTATCAATTTTATATACAGAGATGACACCCTTTTCATCCTCCAGTGAGCAATCTTGTTACCTAGAAAGCTAAATCACAGCTAACCCTTTTCTTTTTCAGTAAGTCAGATGGGTGATGAATTCAAAGTCTGTGTATTTCAGAGTTGGCAGTAATGAATGAATAAAACCCACACAGTTCATTCATTTCTGGAAACAAACGACTTTGCTGTGAAAAACAGAAAATCTATCACAAAACAAGACTTGAAGTGCTCTTTATTTTTCTTAATTCCTACTGATGGACACTGATAATTGCAATGCATTTTTGGAGGGCTTTCTGATGTAACATTTTTGTTCCTTGAATTTTTTCCCTTTTTATATTGACTTCATTATGCCAAAGTTCAAGGCAAAGTTGTGGACATGACTGTGACCAAGATGTGACATAGATGCTCTTGCATGCATTAGAAAAAGGTGGACCAATTTTCTGGAGAGTGTTTTTGTAGAACAAAACATGCATAATTGTGTGCAGTGGTCCTGGCAAGAGAACCCTTGTTTTTCTAGGAACCTTGAAAAGAAATGAAAACTAAGTTTGTTTGCTTTAACTGGAAAGGGCCATAGTAGGATGATTCAAAGTAAGAAGTCAAAGGTTCAAATCAAAACCTACCATACACCTGCTTATGTTTTTTGACAGTTAAGCCACAGAGGGAGAGCCTGGCATGAGATATGTATACCAGATGGACTTCCATCTGGCTAGCTGAGCTTGCAATATTATTTGCTCCAAAATCAGCTCCTGGTCTGATATTGTTGCTTTGGCGAGTTTTTGTTGAGTTGACTTTCTTTAAGTCCTTTCTTAGTCTACATAATTCCTTAATGCAAGACAGGAGATTCCCATCCTCTTAAGTAAGTCCTCCAAGTCCTTTATAAAATGGATTTTATAATCCCTCAAATTTATTGGCAGGCAGGTCTATTGTCTGAACCTATCAAACTTTGAATATTAACTTTATTTTATTGATTTTAGAATAAAATATGAAATTTATGGTGGAACAAAACTAATTTATTTTTAAATGAAAAGAACAAGATTTTAGTAAACAAAATTTCCCTATATATGTGGTTGTGAATAGTTACTTAATCTCTTTAAACTTGAATTTTCCCATTTGTTCAAAGAGAATAAGACCAATCCTGGACTTCTCTACACATAGAAGGATCAAACATCTAATAAGATCTGATGCATGGGTCACAATTTTTCTTAAGGGGAAGAATGGCACACTGGAATGAGCAGAGCTCTAGACAAATTGTGAGATTCCAAATTCAGTTTTTTGGGTTAATTGTTGTTTTATAAATAATGCCTCAAGCTACTGATAAAATAGATTGGTAGACATGGGTGGCTCTGAAATGTTAGGCTTCTTTGAATCTGCTATTCCAATTTTTTAAAATAATATTTTCATTTAAGACAGACATTCTTTTCTTCCCTTCCTTCCTTCCTTCCTTCCTTCCTTCCTTCCTTCCTTCCTTCCTTCCTTCCTTCCTTCCTTCCTTCCTTCCTTCCTTCCCTTCTTTTTTAAATATATCTAAGCACCTTGATTACAGATATGATTGTAGTTGGGTTTCAGTCATACAGAAAATACCTGCCTTCACCAATGCAACATTCCCATCACTAATACCCCAAAACTCCCTCCTCCCCAATCACTCCCCCAACCCCCGCCTGTATTTGAGACAGGCTTTCTACTTGCCTCAGTCATTCACATTGTTATGATTGTTGTCATTGTAGTTATTTCTCTAACTGCACTCACCACTCTTTGTGGTGAGCTTCATATCGTGAGTTGGGCCATCCAGAAGTCATCTCTATTGTCTCTGAGAATTATTGCAATAATGGTTTTTATTTTTCTTAAAGCCAATAGATGAGTGAGACTATTCTGTGTCTATCTCCTTCTGACTTAATTCACTAAGCATAATAGATTACATGTACATCTATGTGTAGGAAAATTTCATGATTTCATCTTTTCTGACAACTGTATTATATTCCATTGTGTATATGTACCATAGTTTTTTTAGCCATTCATCTGTTGAAGAGCATCTGGGTTGTTTCCAGAGTCTGGCTATTGTAAATAGCACTGCAATGAATATAGGTGTGAGGAAGGGATTTTTGAATTGTATTTTTGTGTTCCTAGGTTATATCTCTAGGAATGGTATAGTTGGATCATATGGGAGTTCAATTCACAGTTTTTTGAGGAATCTCCTTATGGTTTTCCATAAAGGCTGGATGAGACGGCATTTCCACCAGCAGTGAATGCGAGTTCCTTTCTCTCCACATCCCCTCCAGCACAATTGTTCTTGTTCTTTGTGATATGTGCCAGTCTCTGTGGTTTGAGATGATACCTAATGAGGTATCAAAACAACAATGGTTGTTTTGATTTGCATCTCCCTAATGATTAGTGATGTGGAGCATTTTTTTTTCATGTGCCTTTTGGCCATTTGTATTTCTTCTTTAAGAAATTGTCTGTTCATTTCTTGTCCCATTTTTTTGATGGGGTTAGATTTTTTTTATTAAGTTCTGTCAGTACCTTGTATATCTTTGATATTAGTCCCTTATTTGATAGGTATTGGGTGAATAGTTTCCCATTCTGTGGGTGGGTTTTGTATCCTAGTCACATTTTCCTTTGAGGTGCAGAAGCCTCTCAGCTTAATATAGTCCCATCTGTTTATCTCTGCTTCTACTTGTTTGGAGCTGTTTTCCTTTAGTCTCAATGTCATGGAGTGTCGTCATACCTATTGTTCTATATACCTTGTAGTTTCAGGTCTAATATAAAGGTCTTTAATCCATATCAAGATCTTTAATCCATTTGGATTTGACCTTTGTGTATGGTGATAGATGGAAGTCTGAGTTTGCTTTTTAGCAAGTGACTGACAAGTTATCCCAACACCACTTGTTGAAGAGGCTTTCCTTGCTTTGTTTTGGTTTTCTTGACCCTTTATCAAAGATTAATTGATTATATGTGTGAGGGACATTTTTCTGAATACTCAAGTCTATTCCACTGATCTGAGAGTCTGTCTTTATTCCAATACCATTCGGTTTTAATGATTATAGCTGTGTAATACAATTTAAAGTTGGGGAAAGTGATGCCTCCCATATTCCTTTTCCCAAAGAATTCAAGACAGGCATTATATTTCTCTCACTCACTACCATTATCAGGATAGTTGTTATTGTAGTTATTTCTCTACCTGAACTCACCACTCATTGTGGTAAGCTACATATCATGGGCCAGTCCTTCCAGACCTTATACATATTGTCTTTAGGTATTATTACAATAATGCCTTTTATTTTTCTTAAATCCCATAGATGAGTGAGACTATTCTATATCTATCTCTCTTCCTCTGATTTACTTCACTCAGCATAATAATTTCCATTGTTCACCCATGTATAGGAAAATTTCATGACTTAATTTTCCTCATGGCTGCATTAGTATTCCATATGTGCCACAATTTCTTTAGCCACTCAGCTGTTCTCAAAGAACCAACTTTTGCTTTCTTTGATCTTTCAGATTGTTTTAGAATTTCTACTTCATGATTTTTGCTCTAAGATGTCACGCTTGTAGTGTGGTGTATTCTATGTTTTGTTGTGGGGTACACTGGCTAGAGAAGCAGAGTGGCCGTACTCCCCTGGCTTCCTGCTTTGTGGGTGGAGACAGCATGCCTTGCAGGGAGTAGAGCAGAAGCTGTTTAAAATGTCTTCCATATGCCAAAGCCTGTTCGTCCATCCTAATTGGCACCAAGATC
Source organism: Crocidura indochinensis (assembly GCA_004027635.1). Taxonomy (NCBI): domain Eukaryota; kingdom Metazoa; phylum Chordata; class Mammalia; order Eulipotyphla; family Soricidae; genus Crocidura; species Crocidura indochinensis. The sequence goes on from PVKC010022794.1 coordinate 11,225, forward strand.
AGATGATTTTGAATATGTTTAGAATTTAGGTCTGGATGATATATATAGATGGCTTTGTGGGTTGGGGGAACTGATGGGAAGAAACGTACTCATACTTGCTCAGGACTTACCCCTGACTCTATCTTCTCTCTCTCTCTTTTTTTTTTTGGGTCACACCCGGCAGTGCTCAGGGGTTACTCCTGGCTCCATGCTCAGAAATTGCTCCTGGCAGGCACGGGGGGCCATATGGGGCACCGGGATTCGAACCAGTGACCTTTTGCATGAAAGGTAAACATCTTACCTCCATGCTACTTCCCGGGCCCCCTGACTCTATCTTCAGGTATCACTCCTAACATGACTTGTATGGGTTACCAGGGGACCATATGGTGTGTCATATATCAAACTTGGGACAGCCATGGTAATCAATGTCATACCCACTGTACCATCACTCCAATCTAAGACTAGATTTTAATTTTAATTTCTTTTGTTCTTAAGTCCACAGGCACTTAGAATGCATACATAAATATTGTGAAAAAAGGAAGAACATGGAAAGTGAGGTTATGTCTATTGCTTAATATAACTTCCCTGACCTCAGACCATCCCTTCATTAAAGCCTAGAACTTTCAAGTGTCTCAGCTCTCATATTAATTTGGCCTCAATGTCAGATTCCTTCTCATTCATTGTATTGAATTCTCTAAACATCATTATGGACACTACTGACTCAGAAAGTTCAATTTAGACATCAGTTTATGTTCAATTGTGCTTTATAACTCTTCCAACATGTACTTTTTCTTATTTGAGATACTTTCCTATTTTGTACCTTGCTGCTATTAATGATCCATGCTTTCCCCAGAACTCCATTCCTCTGCTGGAAACTGGGAGATTTAGACAGAAGCCTCTAATCTCAGATATAAATGGAGTTTCATGATAATGTCAAGAGAGTACACATAGGACAAATGGGCCTTGGAGAAAATACTTCACTGGCAAATTGATTAAATTTGCTGATCCTGTGTTTTTGCCATAGATGTGTGTTGGAAAGGGGAATTTGTTGCTAGTTCCTTTCATCTTGATGATGATTGCTTTTTCTTGGATAAAATAGCAACATTCTTCAGAAACAATGTGACTGGTGAAATTAAAAATACATATGACAAGGCTAAATATTTCAAACATTGAATGGAGTAACAAAGTCATCCTAGTAGGCATTAAGACAGGAGACACTCTCAATGCAGAAGGAGAAGCAGTGTGAACTACTGGAGGATAAATAACCTTCTCCTTCCTAGTGGCTTGTAGTTCCCAATGAACTGAGAAATGAATAGGGAGAAAGATGTGTGAAAAGTCATTGTTGTAATTTTGGGTGTTTTTTGTTTTTTATGGGGGTGAGGGTATGAAGTAGTGCTCTGGAGGTCGGAGGCCACTCCAGTGACAACCATTCAATGCCAGGCAAGACAATGCATTGTAGCTCAGGCACTGTGACACAGAGGTCCACCAGAACCCTAGTAGTGCTTGATGACCTCCAGAGCCCCACCTGGTGATGTTTGGGGACTTCAAGGCCTAATCTGGCTTTGCTTAGGAAGCCACATTGTTCTGGGATCACATGTATCCCAAACTCTGTACTAAATCCCTTCCTACTTTTTTTTTTACCTAGGTACAAATAAGCCATATATCTTATATTAGTATTCTTCATTGATCCACAGACCAATACTAGTCTAGTCACATGTATAGAAAGGTTGAAAAACACTGTTCTGGTCTTGGTAACAACCAAGATTGGTGTAGACTGGTGTGCAGGTCCACAAATACAAAAGGTTGAAGAACACTGCCTTAAGTGCTTCCTTTTGCATATATTTACATACATATATATTCCTTTTTTATATCTGACACCAGAATATATTTATGATCTGTAATTTCCCTACTTTCCTTCTCTTACAAAAAAGTACTTTCAGGGGCCCGGGAGATAGCATGGAGGTAAGGCATTTGCCTTTCATGCAAGAGGTCATCGGTTCGAATCCTGGTGCCCCATATGGTCCCCCGTGCCTGCCAGGAGCAATTTCTGAGCATGGAGCCAGGAGTAACCCCTGAGCACTGCCAGGTGTGACCCAAAAACCAAAAACAAACAAACAAACAAACAAACAAAAAGTACTTTCAGGGCTGAGCCAAAGTGATAGCACAGTGATAAGAGATTTGCCTTGCATGTGGCTAACCCACGACAAATCCTGGTTCAATCCTTGGTATCCCACATGGTCCCCTGAGCCTGTCAGGAGTGGTTTCTGAACACAGAATCAGGAGTAACCCCTGAGTGCCACCAGGTGTGGCCCAAAAAACACAAAACAAAAACAAAAGAAAAGTACTTTCAGGTCTTGAACTTTTTCCACCCACCACCTTTTTTTGCCCAAGAAATGAAACATGAACGAGCACTTCCAGAAACCCCTCAAATTTGTTATATATTAGATTTTAAATTAATTTTTGATCATTGTACCTGATACTGTAAAATTTTTGTGACCCCATATTCATATGGAGTAGTGACCCATATGGAGTAGTGACCTACATTTTAAGAAGATAGGTCTCAAACTATAAAAATGTTGATATGAATGAACTGTGAATCTGTCATCTTTCTGGAAATCCTCAAGCCCTCATTTTCCTGTCTGTATAACCCTAATCTAATTAATGGAACAGTCTCTAACCCTTTGTTTTTATTTTCTTAAATTTAAAATCAGAGTGTATTCCCTGCCTGGTGACTTGTACTTGAGGAAACAGATTTGCCAGTTGTAGTATCTTGTTTGAACCTTCACAAAATGGAAAAGTGACTTTATAAGGTTACTATAAAGGAATAAAAGATAAAAAAGAGCACTCATGACACTATAAGCGCTTAGAAAACCAAACAAAAACGAAGAAATTGTGCTTTTATTGCTCCTACTATAAACTGTCAACTACATTTCAAAGTTATAGCATTACAAAGTAGAAAAAGTGGTAATGTGTAATAATTTAATTTGATTTGCCTAAAAAATGGCACAAAATAGCCTTCAAAATGTTAAAATAGGGGCCGGGTGGTGGTGCTGGAGGTATGGTGCCTGCGCTAACCTAGGACGGACCGCGATTCGATCCCCCGGTTCCCCATGCCTGCCAGGAGCGACTTCTGAGCGAATAACCAGGAGTAACCACTGAGCATCACCGGGTGTGGCCCAAAAACCAAAAAAAAAAAAAAAAAGTTAAAATAGTAGCCCTTGCTGTGGCTCAAAGAAAATAACCATTTCTTACATGTGTGAGGTCCCAGAACTTTGAATATTAAAATAACAAATTTTATTAAATTGAAACAACTAATTTTATTAGAATGAAAATGTGCGAAGTTGTTTTAAATCTCACTGTATTGGTGCATTGAATTATTGGTAATGATATTAAATAGATAATTTATATTTTAAAATAAAGAAGAGAAATAAGGAAATTGGTTGAAATTTATTCAAAAGTCTTGGAAACTCCCTTTCCTAACAAATGACCTCTATTAATGTTGATGTTCATACCAGATGACCTCACTCATCTATGATATATATGTAGAAAAAACAAGGGATACACAATATCAAATGATGACAAACCATCGGTCTGCAATTACAAATTTCAGATTATCAGGGGAGAGAGTCTAAGAAATTAAGGCTACAAGTAACACAAGATAGTGGTGGAGAAGTGGAGAAGTCAATGGCAAATATTATTCTCAATGGAGATAAACTAAAAGCCTTTCCTTGAAAATCTGGTACAAGACAAAGCTGCCCTCTGTCACCACTCATATTCAATATAGTGTTGGAAGCTAGTGATTAGGCAAGAAAAAGATATCAAGTGATCAGGATCAAGAAAAAGATATCAAGGGCATCCAGATAGGAAAGGAAGAAATGAAGCTCTCACTGCTTGCAGATGACATGCTATTATATTTAGAAAACCCTGAAGACTGTTTCAAAAAGCTCCAAGAAACAATAGATTCATACAGCAAAGTAGCAGGCTACAAAATCAACATGCAAAAATCAATGACCTTCCTATACACCAATAATGATAGAGAAGAAATGGACATTACAAAAACAATCCCAAATGGGTGGTGTTCTATACATGACTGAAACCCAAACACAACTATGTATGTAATCAAGGTGTTAAAATAAAAAAAAAATAAACTCAAAAAAAAAAAGAAAGAAAAACAATCCCATTCACATTAGTGTCACACAAACTCAAATATCTTGGAGTCTACTTAACAACAGAAGTAAAGGACCTATCCAAAGAAAACTACAAAACCTTGCTTCAAGAAATAAGAGGACACAATGAAATAGAGACACATACCCTGCTCATGGATTGGTAGGATTAACATAATTAAAATGGCAACACTCCCCAAAGCATTGTACAGATTTAATGCAATCCCTCTAAGGATACTCATGACATTCTTCAAAGAAGTGAATAAAACACTCCCAAAATTCATTTGGAACAACAACAACAAAACAAACAAACAAACAAACAAAAAACCATGAATGGCTAGAGCAACCTTTGGGAAAAGGAATACGAGCAGCATCACTTTCTCCATTTTTAAATTGCATTACAAAGCAATAGTTATTAAAACAGCATGGCAGGGCCCGAGTGGTGCTGATAGAGGTAAGGCCTCTGCCTTGCAAGTGCCATACTAGGATGGTTAGATCACCCTGTGTTCCATATGGTCCCCTCGAGCCAGGAGCAATTTCTGAGCGCATAGGCAGGAGTAACCCCTGAGCGTCAATAGGTGTGGCCCCAAAACAAAAACAAAACAACAACAACAACAACAACAACAAAAACAGAATGGTATTGGAATAAAGACAAACCCTTATATCAGTGAAATAGATTTGAGTATTCAGAGAATATATTCCAGATATACAAACAATATTTGTTAAAGGAGCAAGAAATGCAAAATAGAACAAGAAAAGGCTCTTCAATAAGTGGTGTTAAGTCAATTGGTCAACATGCATAAATGCGAACTCAGACCTCCATATAACACCATGCACAAAGGTCAAATGGACTACAAACCTTGATATCAGGCTCGAAACCATAAGGTATATAGAACAACATGTAGGTAAAACACTCCATGACATTGAGACTAAAGGAGAAAACATGTTTTCTTCGAGGCGAAATTATCACTCACCAAACAAGTGGAGCAGAGATAAACCGATGGAACTATATTAAGCTGAGAAGCTTCTGCATCTCAAAGGAAATAGTGCCTAAGTTACAAAAGCCACCCACAGAATGGGAGAAACTGTTCACCCAATACCCATCAGATACGGATTTAATATCTAAGATATATGAGGTACTGACAGAACTTAAGAAAAAAAATCTAACTCCATCAAAAAATAGGGAGAAGAAATGGATACTTCCTCAAAAAAAACATACAAATGGCCAAAAACAGACATGAACAAATATTCCACATCACTATCCATAAGGGAGATGCAAATCAGAACAACAATACAGTTGCATCTCACACCACAGAGACTGGCACACATCACAAAGAGCAAGAACAATCAGTGCTGGTGGGATGTGAAGAGAAAGGAACTCTCATTCACTGTTGGTAGGAATGCCATCTCATCTAGCCTTTATGGAAAACAATATAGAGATTCCTTATAAAACTAGACATTGAGCTCCCATTTGATCCAGCTATCCCACTCCTAGGGATATACCCTAGGAGCACAAAAGTACAATTCAAAAATCCCTTCCTTATACCTATATTCATTGCAGTGCTATTTACAATAGCCAGACTCTGGAAACAACCAAGATGCCCTTCAACAGATGAAGGACTAAAGAAACTATAGTACATATACACAATGGAATATTATGCAGCCATCAGAAAGATGAAGTCATGAAATTTTCCTATGCATGGATGTACATGGAATCTATTATGCTGAGTGAAATAAGTCAGAGAAGAGAGATAGAGTAGTCTCACTCATCTGTGGGTTATAAGAAAAATTAAAGACATCATTGTAATAATGCCCAGAGACAATAGAGATGAGAGCTGGAAGGATCGGCTCACAATATGGTGCTCATCACGAAGAGGGGTGAGTACAATTAGAGAAATAACAACACTGACAACTATGGTGACAATGTCAATGAGTAGAATAAGTAGAATGTCTGTCTTGAAAACAGGCTGGAGATGGGGGCATTGGTGGTTGGAATGTTGCACTGGTGAAGGAGGTTGTTCTTTTTATGATTGAAATCCAACTACAAACATGTTCGTAATCATGGTGCTTAAATAGTTATTAAAAAATAGACAGAAGGCCCGGGAGATAGCATGGAGGTAAGGCGTTTGCCTTTCATGCAAAAGGTCATCGGTTCGAATCCCGGTGCCCCATATG
>PVKC010022795.1:0-17539 GCA_004027635.1 Crocidura indochinensis
ATCAGAAAGTGCACCCCTCTCAGTCACATGCAAAGCAATTGTCTCTCTACTCTACTATTTCTCCAGTCCCAGTTTTTCATATTTTTATGGTCCTCCATTCTACCTTCTGAATTAATCAATTCAGGCTCTTCACTTGACTGGGTTGTTGTTTTTGTTGCTGTTATTGATTATTATGAGTTCTTTATTATTTTTATTTTTTAATTTGTTAATTAAAGCGCTGTGAGATGGTTACAAAGTTGTTCATAATTGAGTTTCATTCATGCAATGTTCCAATACTTTATAAGTACACATTTCCTACCACCAATTTTAATCCTTTCTATTATGCATAGTATATAAACATATCTGTCAATTAAAAGGCTCCCTTCTTGATTATTAAAATTAAATTATTTTAATTATTAAATATAAAATAAATAAATCTTGAATTTATCGTTAGAATATAATTTAAGTAAAATCTAAGTGAATTATTTATATATTCATTTGGTTATATCATTGTGAAATATGTGTATTTCAAAAAATTGAAGATTTAATATCATTAGGATAGTTGTTTCCATTAAGTTGATCAGAGATGGTCACAATTCCAATCATTATCCTGGAACTTTTTTGTTTATAGAAACTGAAAAAGCAACTTAAAATTTATGTGGCTTTTCAAAGCTCCTGGAAACAGACAAAGCAATTTGGAAAAGAAGAACCGACTTAGAGGTCAGAGGGATAGCACAGTAGATAAGGCATTTTCTTTGCACATAGATTACCCAGGTTTGATCCTCAGCATCCCATATGGTTCCCTGATCCTTCCAGGAGTGATTTTTGAGCACAGAGCCAGGAGTAATTCCTGAGTGCCACTAGATGTGACCCCAAAACCAAAAAAGAAACCCAATTAGATACTATCAATATCTGAGTTTAATAAACATTATAAAATTATAATACTCAAAGTAGTGTAATACTAGCTTAAAGAAAGTATAGAAACCTGTGGAAAACATGAGTTAAGAAGTGAATACTTGGAACTGGAGCAGTGGCACTAGCAGTAAGGCATCTGCTTTGCCCTCACTAGCCTAGGACAAACCATGGTTCGCTCCCCCCAGCGTCCCATATGGCCCCCCAAGCCGGGAGCAATTTCTGAGCACATAGCCAGGAGTAACCCCTGAGTATCAATGGGTGTGGCCCAAAAAGCAAAAAAAAAGTGAATACTTGAATGGATATTCATCTGTATAACATTTACCTCTACTATAAACAAAAACCAATTTGAAATGAACAATAGGCCTAAATGAAAGCTAAAGTTATAAAACATTAAATTATTAAGGCAGAAAAAAATGATTTTAAACTACATCAAAATATAAAACTTCAGTTTTCCAAAGACACCATCAGGAAGGTAGAAGACTATAAAAGTGTATAATGCCCATATGTGAAAATGGAATTTTATTCAGAATAAACTTTGCAATTAAAAATGAGTAAAATTATCAAGTCAAAAAAGAGTGAGCAAATCTTTTGATGAAACTATACACAAAATAACATAAGTGAAGTCACTGGTCAATGAAACTTGTTCCAAAGTTTCAGTGGAACTGAGAACGAAGATCACAATAAATCAGTACTACAAGTTCTTTATGTAAGACTAACAATGCTAAGTGTTGGCAAGAAGTACCTGATCTGGGAACCAGAGAGATAGCATGGAAGTAGGGCTTTTGCCTCGCATGCAGAAGAACATGGTTTGAATCCCATCATCCATTTGGTCCCCCGAGCCTGCCAGGAGCAATTTCAGAGCTTAGAGCCAGGAGTAACCCCTAGGCGCTGCCCGTGTGACCCAAAATCTAAAAAAAAAAAAAAAAAAAAAAAAAAAAAAAAAAGAAGAAGAAGAAGAAGAAGAAATAAAATAATTGGTATTCTCCTATTCTCCTATAAGTCTAAAACATGTGCTTACTAACTACTCAACCCAAAAGTTCCATTCTGAGATATTTACCCCCAAAATATGAAATCATGATTAAAACCAGTGAATGGATGTTCGTATGAGATTTTTTATAATAGGGAAAACATGGGGGAATAAACCTTAGTAGATAAGTACACCGATACTTAAGAATAAATTAATGATACATTCTAAAACATTATCCTAAGTGAGATTAGTCAAATAAAAAAAATAAATATGGTAAGATTTTGTTACTATGAATTTCTGGAAAAGATAAAACTAATCTATAAAAAGACAAAGCAGACCAGTATTTACTTGGTGGGTGTTATGTTAAGAAGGAGATTAAAACATGTTCCACGCTAAAGGAAATGTTTGATATTTCTATTGATATAATTAAATAAGCACATACATTTTAAGTCTCATCAAACTGCAGCTCTAAAATACATTTTCCTTACATGAACATGAAATCTTAATTTATGGTTATTTTAAGAAAAGAAGAATATTGGTTTGGTGAGACATTTAGCAAAGGATGTAAAATTTTCCACTATAATAAGCTTATATAGAATTCAAATATCAGGGCAGATATTTATGGTTCAAAGTTCAACCACAAAAAAACTTCTAAGAAATTCTTATGAATTTAACTGAAATTTTTAAGTTTTATGACACATATATTAAATAGAATCATGCCACAAAACACCCTAAAAATAAGAAGTGTGTTTCATGAATGAACTATTTTTATAAAGGTAGTTAGGAGAATTGGAAAAGCATGTGCAGGGACTAGCAACAATGGGGAAGCTGAAAACAGACCACCAAAATCTGTGGAAGTTGAAACATAGGGGGGAGTATTCAGCAGATAGTTATGACAAAATCATGGTTAAATAAACTGGTTTATCTTTTCTGTCACCACTGGGGGGTTCCTATTAGTTCCTTTCATTGCAAGAATCCAGCAGAAGCTTTAGAAAGAAAGAGAACTCAGAAGATAGATCTTGAATTCAGTCAAGAGGGACAGAGGTGGAAGCTTTTAGAAAGTGAATCCAGATGGCGAGAATGCCCTCTAGTCCAACCTTTATGGAAAGCAATATGGAGATTCCTCCAAAAACTGGAAATTGAGCTCCCATTCGACCCAGCTATACCACTCTTAGGGATATACCCTAGGAGCACAAGAATACAATACAAAAATCCCTTCCTATATTTATTGCAGCACTATTGACCATAGCAAGACTTTGGAAACAACCAAGATGCCCTTCAACAGATGAATGGCTAAAGAAAATGTGGTACATATACACAATGGAATATTATGCAGCCATCAGGAAAGATAAAGTCATGAAATTTTCCTATACATGGATGTACATGGAATCTATTATGCTGAGTGAAATAAGTCAAAGTGAGAGAGAGAAAGACACAGAATGGTCTCACTCATCTATGGGTTTTAAGAAAAATGAAAGACATTTTTGCAATAATTTTCAGAGTCAAAAGAGAGGAGCGCTGGAAGTTTCAGCTCACTTCATGAAGCTCACCACAAAGAGTGTTAAGTGCAGTTAGAGAAATAACTACATTGAGAACTATTCTAACAATGAGAATGTATGAGGGAAGTAGAAAGTCTGTCTAGAGTACAGGTGGGGATGGAGTGGGTTGAGGGAGATTTGGGACATTGGTGATGGGAATGTTGCACTGGGGAAGGGGGATGTTCTTTACATGACTGAAACCCAACCACGATCATGTTTGTAATCAAGGTGTTTAAATAAAGATATTAAACAAAGAAAAAAAAGTGAATCCAGGAGAATTCAAGATTATCCAGCCCAAAATTGTACAAACTAGCATTAGAAGAACCTAAGCCAGGGGTTCTAAAAGAGTGATCCACAGGCCTGCATTGGCAGTCATTGTCATGGAATTTTGAAGTGCTTTTCCATTCTCTTTCCATCTTGTAATGCGTGTGACATAACAACAGATTGACTGTAGAGGCAGGAAGAAGAATCCAGTCATCTTACAGGAGGCCTGATGAAAAATAAATTTTCAAATAGTCATTATGTCATTTTAAAATAAACTAATAAATGCATTTTAAACATCTCAGTTTTAGAGTTCACTAAGTAGGGTAGGGGAATCAGGGATTCCAGAGATAGTAGTGGAGGGACATTGACAACCTGGTGATAGATGTGGTTTAAATTCCTGAAACATTAGTAGTATTGTAAGTTCCCCCTGCCTAGGTTAAAAAAAAAAAGAAAAAGAAAAGGAAAAAATAGGGCCTTTGAAAAGAATGATACTTCCACTGATGCAAAGCTGGGGATAACAGACAGTGACATATGTTTATATAATATGTAAAATATGTGAATGGCAAAACCAGATAAAGTTCTGGATGTCCTTGTGCCCCACCTAATTTAAAATTAACAAATGAGGGATAGTACAATGGCCAGAAATATATATATTCCTTGTTCCAGGTTTGATTCTCAAGACCCCATATGACCCTGAGCCCACCAGGAGCGAGCCCTCAACTTAGTGCCAGGAACAGTTCTTGGCACAGCTGGTAGTGGCTCAAAATCCAAAATAATAAAGCTGGAGCAATGGCATAGCGAGTATAGCATTTGCCTTGCACACAGATGACCTGGGTTCAATCCCCAGCATCCATAATGTCCCCCAAACCTGCCTTAGAGAGTAGGAATAATTTCTGAGTACAGAGCCAGGAGTAACCCCTGGGCACTGCTGGTTATGGCCCAAAAACAAAACAAAACTAATTCAAAAAAGATTATCCAACCCAGGATTTAATTAGAAAGTCTAATTCTATTAAATTAAAACTATCATACTTTTGATTTTTGATCATCTCAGTTAAATACCTGGGGGCCATTGAGATACATTGAGATAACAGAAGATGACTTTCATGGTAATAAAAGAGAGAACTTTTGTCAATAAAACACTCTTTGTTTCTTGTTTATTTGGTTTGTTTGTTTGGGGGGTTGGGCACCATATTCAGTACTCAGGGCTTACTCCTGGCTCTGTGCTCAGGGATCACTCCTGGTGGGGATAGGGTGCCAAAGATCAAATCCGTGTATACAATGCACAAGACAAGTGTCCTATTCTCTCTCTGTGCTATAGTTCTGGCCCCACTTCCTTATTTACTTGATTCTCAGGAAAATCTCAAGGTAAGGAAGGACAGGTATTAAGTTCTCCAAATCATTTATCATAAAAAAGGAAACCTCAGGCACTAGACAGATAGCACTGATGTGGGCCATGTGCTTTGCATGCACTGTACCTTGGTTCAATTTCCAGCACCATATATTCCACCAAACTCCACTAAGTGTGGATCTTATGGTCCTTGGTACCACAAGATAGAAACAGCACCACATCCCATGCCTAGTACCGAATCATCTAGCCTGATTAGCCAAGTATCACCAGGAGTGGCTCTTAAAACTTCTGAGTATCGCTTTGGGAAAAGTCCTCAAATGAAAGGAAGTCTCAAAGGGAAAAAAAGTCTTGACCAATAGGACAGTTTCAACAGATGATGAGCCTTCATGTCCTGATACCCATTTGGCTATCCACTCATCTATTTATTGATCAGACCATAAGAAATGGTATTATTGAAAAAAGGAGGAAAAAGCAGTCATTTTGAAAGATGAAAAAAATCGAACATATTTTACACATAGACCATCCTCTACTCTGTGGTGGTTAAAAAATTTTTTCCTAAAATGTTGGGGCTAGAAAGATAGTACAAGGGGTAGTGTGTTTGCTTTGTGAACTTCCAGTCCAGTTTCAATCCCATATATGGTTCCCAAAGAATCACCAGAAGTGGGTGTCAGAGTGATAACATAGCAGTAGGGTATTTGCCTTGCACGCTGCCAACCCAAGACAGATCCTGGTTCCATCCCCAGCATCTAGTACCGTTCCCCAAAGCTGCCAGGAGCGATTTCTGAGCATAGAATCAGGAGTAACCCCCGAGTGCCACTAGGTGTGGCCCAAAAAAATCATCAGAACTGATTTTTGGGTGCAGAGCCAAGAGTAACCTCTGAGCATTTCTGAGTATGACCCAAAAGCAAAGCAAAACAAAATGTATATATAACTTCTTTTGTTTTGTTTTGTTTTGTTTAGGGGTCACACCTTAAGGCACCATTCAGGAGTTACTCCAGGTCCTGTGCTCAGAAATCTATCCTGGAGGGCTTGGGGACCATATGGATGCTGGGGATCAAGCCTAGGTCCATCCCAGGCCCGTCCCTGGTCTGCTGCGTGCAAGGCAAAAGCCCTATCGCTGTGCTATCACTCCGGCCCCTACATCTAGCTTCTAAACTCCCTTTCCTAATACTGCAAGATATCCCTGTTTGTTCCACATAACATCACCCATGACTTAATCTTCGTGGGCATTAACATTTATTCCACCAGTGCTCCCTGGAAACCTACTCTAAGCTCTCACACACTTCTTAGCATTGCTTGTATCTAATATCCTTTCTTTCCTTCACCCCTTTGCGTAGCTCTTATACAAGGTGACTCTTTCTTCACATCTTCACAATAGCTGTCTTCTGATAAGTACTAATTAATAAATCTAGCTTTTTCAAGATAGAATTTCAAACCACTTTTTTACAAAGGAAAAGAAAGAAGTGTTGGTTAAAGCTCAAACATGTTGAAATAAAGCATCTCACTGCTTATGGGCTTTACACTGAAAACATTAAACATAACCGTAGTCCTGTTCAATGACCAAGAATCATTACTTATTGCTCTCTAACAGCCTCTGGAATTAGTGAGCTTTGACTCACAATGATTTTTCATCATATGCCAGATAAAAGTCACTTATTGAGCTTTCTCTGCTTTTTACTCCTTGCTTCTTGTCAGAATTTCTGGAATGTCTGCAGCTTGTCTGAGTTGAACTCTGCTACTCCCTTCCTCTTCACACTTGTATTTTTCTGTAGCTAATCTGCTATGTCTTGGGAAATCAGATTGCTAAGTTAGAACAGTTTCTTAAGTAAGAAAAATAAGTTTTGCACCAAAACCAGAAAGAACATTGCTTTACTACCCAGCATTGCCTTTGACAACTGTCTTTCATTTTTGCTTGTTCCCTGGTTCTCAGATGTTGTCTTGAGAACCCATGTGACCACATAGGTGACCCCTGGATGAGTAAGGGCTTATCAATGTCCTAGTAAATTAGTGGGAGAGATCCCCTAACACTGGCTCATTAAGCCATTCAGACTAATGTTCACATCTGCTCCCACACCTCAGGGGTACTTATGTGAAGGTGATTCTCTTCCTTTCTGCCTTCTTAGCAAAACCAAATTATTATAGGACACAGATACATTGAAAAAAGAGAAATCTTACTATCCTACAAGAGGGAGTAATTCCTAATATGTATCATCTCGTTCTCTGGAGGTTGCTTAACTTCTTTCTCCTAAAATAGAGCCCACTGGTATTCATTACACATACACACACACACACACACACACACACACACACACACCTGCATATATTATGAATAATATGAGTGTCCTTTCTAGAAAGAGAAATGTTGATAATTCTTTTTAAATTTTTTTCCTTTCTGTTTTTGGACTACACTCAGTGGTACTCGGGCTTACTCTTATGTCTGTGTTCAAGAATCATTTCTACAATGCTTAGGGACAATGTGGGGTGCTATCAGTCAAGTGCAAGATGAGTGTCCTACCTGCTGTACTACTGCTCTGACCCTGGGGCTTCTTTAACATTTTAAGAGAAGTATCTAATACTAGTAATGGAGAATACAACAAGAAAATTAATTTCTGATCTATTCTTGCTCTCTTTCCAGCCCCAAACCAAGTTTTATTCTGAATCTTTCCTGTACTTCCTCTTTTGTCATCTACAATTAGCCATATCCTCCACCCACACACAAATTTTCCCTTGATATAAAATCCAGCAAAGCAATTGAGATGCATTCATAATTTCATTTATTTCCCACTAGGATTAGTCCCACTTGTTAGCCTCTGAGTCCCCCATTTTGTTAATTGTGGTTGAGACTACAGCCAGTGGTCTTAGGGGCTATTCCTGATGCTATGCTCAGGAGTGACCCCCTAGTACCCCTAGAGCTTGGGGATCCATATGGGATTTCAAGAATTTGATCAGGGTCGATGGCATGCAAGCAAATACTGTAACTATCTCCCCAGCCCCCATCTCTGAAACTCTTGAAGGTAAAAATTGCTCATTAGGGTTCCAGAACATACAAGTGTTAAAAGTTGAAAAGTTGAAATAGAATGGAGCATGTTTTCACAAAATTACTTGCTCCTTTGTTTCATTAATTTTTCTTCTTTTTCATTGGTTTATTTGGGGTTTTGTTATTGCTGTTATTGTTGTTGTTGTCTTGGGTCAAATCTGGCAGTTTTCAGAGCTTACTCCTGGCTCTGCGTAAGAAATCACCTATGGCAGGCTTGTGGAGGATAAATGTGGTGCCAAGGATTGAACCCAGGTCAGACCCATACCCATTGTGTTATCATTCCAGCCTCCATTAATTTTTCTTGATACAAGGCAGCCTGTGGGGGGGGAAATGTGTTGTTCTCGTTGTTATCTCATATCAGAATATTACACAACTTGAGCTGGTTGGGTTCAAGCAGAGTCACTATGTAACAGTTTTGTTTTGCTGTTTCTTTGGTTTATTTTTGTGTTGTTGTTGTTTTTAGGCCACACCCTGTGGTGCTCAGAGGTTACTTCTGGCTCTGTGCTCATAAATCGATTCTGGCAAGCTTGGATGCCAGCAATCGAACCCACGTCCTTCCAGGGCTGGCCACATGCGAGGCAAATGCTCTGCTACTGTGCTATAACTCCAGTCCCAATAACAGTTTGCTTAAATATCATTTTTTCATTTTATCTTTTATATAAAGACTGAGTATGTATCTTCAATTATTAATGGTCTTTCTGTAAAAGAAGATTTGAGTGACCTCAGATGACCATGTGGGACCTGTCACTAATATTTACCTCTCTTCATGCCCTGTGAAGGTAGCACTGAAACAAAGCTTAGTGGTGGAAGGATAGTAACACTAGATATCTGTGTTGGACTGGATACTTTAAGTGCTCATTGTCTTTAGACTAGTGATACTATTTTTGAGATTTAGTTGAAGGATGCAATTATTCAGGAATAATATTACATATATTTAACAACAATGAAATCAAAGCTGGAAACAACTCAAAGGGTCAACTATAATCAAATTTGTGATTTATCCATTGATTAATAGACTCAGAGATATTACAAGTTAGGCTTTTAGGGAACATTTCAGTTGATAAGAAAATATTACACGTTCAATCTAACTATAATAGATACACAAATATACATCTATATAAATTTGTTTAAATGATTAAGAGACTCAGAGATATTAAAAGTAGGCTTTTTGTTTGTTTGTTTGTTTTGGGGTCACACCTGGCAGCACTCAAGGGCTACTCCTGGCTCCAGGCTCAGAAATCGCTCCTGGCAGGTTCAGGGGACCACATGGGATGCCGGGACCCGAACCAATGACCTTCTGCATGCAAGGCAAAGGCCATACCTCCATTTTAAGGAACATTTACGTTGATAAGAAAATATTACATGTTCAAAGCATATTATAATACATACAGAAATATACATCTATTTATGAAATTTGTTTAAATGCTATATGTACACAAAGTACATACATATAAAATATGTTAGTTTTCTATGTAGTAGCAATTTAAAATTTGATATCAAATAAATTTGATATCAATTTTGGCTACTGATACTCTAATAAAAATAATATTTGTTTCTGTAATTTTTCCAGTTTAAGAAACATCAGAAAATACAAGAAAATCTATTATGTTAAAGAAAGAAAAGCCACATATCAGACTTTAAAAATTGATATATTTAGTTATATATATATATCACAATATAATAAAGTATCTTAAAATATTAATGATGATCATCTGTTTGGTTTGTATTTTTGATACTTTACAAAAACTTCTATATGAGGAGGCAAGGAGAGAATACAGAAGATAGGGTGCTTGCTTGCATGCAGCCTACCCAGTTTTTATCTCTGGCACAATTATGATCTCCTGAGTCCCAACTATAGTGATCCTTAGTCACAGACAGCAGTAATCCTTGAGCAGCATGAAGTGTGATCCCCCAAAAAAGTTTCTAAATAAATAGTATCTCTTCAGGATGCTCTGAACTTCAAAGAGAAACACAAATATAAAAATCAGTATTAGTTCATTTTGTGTATGATATGAAATAGAGACCTGCAATAAATGCGAGTCAATTCAAAATGTATTAAAGACCTCAATGTCAGATCTGAATCCATAAATATTATTGAGGAAAACAAAGGCAATACCCTTTATGACATTGAATCCAAAGACATATTCAATGATTCAATGCATTGACCAAACAATAAAAAGCAAAGATAAGCAAATGGGACTATATAAAGTTAAGAAGCTTCTGCAGAGTAAATGAACAATAATAGAGCAAATGAACAAGATAGGCCAACGATTAGAACAAAATATTTGTCCTCCACTCCTATGACAAAAGTTAACATCCAAGTTATATAAAGTACTTGTAAATATTAGCAAAAATATCAAGCCCATCAAAAAGGGTGGGTGCTAAACAGAAACTACCTCAAATAAGATACACAGATACCCAATGAATGTGTGAAAAGATGCCCTGTATCACCAATTACCAGAGAAAGACAAATAGAATATCTCAACAATGAGATATCATCTCACACCAAAGATACATACATCACAGAGAAAAAAAATAGTATTGTCATGGGTGTAGGAAAAGAGGAACCCACATCCACTACTTCCATGGAAAATTTAACTAGTTTAATCTTTTTGGAAAGCAAAATGCATTTTTCTCAAAAGCTAAGAGTTGACTTTCCATATGACCCAGTACTACCACTTCTCAGCATCTACTCTAAGGTTCAAAAACTATTCAGAACAAGCCACTTGTGTTCCTACATTTACTGCAACACTATTCACAAACACCAAAATCTGGAAATAATACATGGCCAAGGATAGATGATTGAACATATATACAATGTAATGCCACTTGACAAAAGTGAAAAAGAAATCATGGATTTTGTTGCTACATAGAAACTAGTTGGCATCATGCTGAATGGAGTAATCCCAGGAGAGGAACAAATACAGAATGGTCTCTCATACATGCAAAGCTTAGTAAGGAAATTACCAATGGCCAAAATCAACAAATCTGAGAACTTGTCTACAGAACTGAGTTTGCCATGGCAGTCACATGGGAGTAGAGAGAGAACTGGAGGAAGGTGGAGAGATTCTGAGACAATAGTAGAGAGAAACAGATACTCTGGTGGGAGTTGTGATGCTAAAATGTTGTGTACATGAAACCCTAACATTGCTAGTATTGCAAATCATGGAGAGAAAAATGTTTAATTTAATAAATATTACATAGATTGCAAATACATAATATTACAGTGATTAATTATATGATATTGATGTATCAATATCATGTTTATCAAGTAGTGATATCTGCATCTAGTTTTTACAGACCAACAGAGATAGATGGGCAGCCAATTGAGAGGACTTTGAACATGAAGGCATAGCATAATCAAATGCACAAAGTTTTCTTGGAACTACCACAAACCCCTTTAGAATTTGTTCACAGGCTATATAATGCATAGGCATTTGGGTGTTTCATTTTTGGACAAACTGAAAAACGTCTTCCTCACCATACAAAGATATTTCAAGATTCAGACACCCTGGGGCCTAAAATTGCAGTGTCTTAAATGGTTCACAGAACATAGCAGGTGTTCACAAAGACATATTAAATGAATCTACGATCAAATGTAACTGGATTTCACTATTTTAGTCAACTATTATCTTTATGCCCTTCCTCTCAGTCTTCTCCTTGTAAGATCTTTCCTAGCTAGAACTATCACGGATAAATGGTACTATACTTCAGTGACAATGAATGGAATTTAATTGCCTAAGGCATTCTTGATATTTTAGATTTCTAGGGAAATAAAAAGCTGAAGTTTCATTTCAGATCTGATTAAAGTGACCCCAAACAAATGGCTTAAATTCTCAGGATCTTGGAGTAATAGGAAATTATATAATATAGATAATCTATATTTATATATAAAATATCGATAAAATATACATAATCTCTTCTTTGGCCTTACAGAATTGGAAGTGTTGTATTAACTAGGAAGAATTAAATCATTTGTGAGGTCTATAGTACTATAAAGCTACAAAAAATCAACACCTCATAAATCAAACTACAAAAGCATTAACAATTTACCCAAACATGTGAGAATTCAAAAAGAGATACTCTGGATTTAAGTCATAGTTTTTGCTTGTAATTATATACTCGACCTAGAGCCCTTTATGAATTAGAAAGGAGGTAATCAAAGAGCAAAAGAATCTTTGCCAAATCTCAGCACTCCTCTTCTCAAAAAATTAGGCAAGTAGTCACAAAGCAACACAGAAGTGTCATTTCTTTTTTTATAATAATAGGCTCCAGGCCACTAGAGTTTATGAGAAGAACAGCCAGGCCAGGCTTGGAAGACTGATGCCAATGTAGGTCTGCATGACCCATCCTCCCTTCATTATGATTAACTCTTCCTTCATGGGGTAGGACATGTGCATTCATCTTTTGAAGCTCTTCAACTATTAGTGCCCTGGACTCTTTCAGGCCATATATCATAGCACTAGAGGTGGGAGGTGCAGACAAAAGTCGTCACTTGTGTTTATGTGGTGTGAAGAGGATGATTAATGAAAGTCATACAAAGCATCACAGCTTCTGACTTACCAACACTCTAAAGATGCTGACTTTGCTCATTTTCCTGATCCCCTTTTCCCACTGCTGCTTGCAATAATAGTTTCAGCTTTGGGAAACTCATTTTAAAAAGGAAAGGAGGGAAAACATTTATTGTAGCCACAGAAATTATAAGACTATCTCAGACAGGGAGACATGCTTGACTTTTGATGCTTGGTTTCCCCCTGAATCTTGTCAAGTTGGCACTTCAATTCACTCATCCAATATCTATATAAGTGTGCTTATTTTAGGTACTTTGGATCATTCAGTAAATAAAACAGACAAAGCAATTCTTGCCCTGATAAAATTGCATTCTTGTAATGGCAGATGGATAGCTTTAATTAATTTTTAAATATAGTAAGTGAGAGTAAGTTTAGATAGTAAGCTTAGAGAGTAAATGTAAGCTTTATTAATACAAAATGAGGGGTTAGCTAATTGAATATCTGAGCACAAATACTCTAAGAACAAAACTTGGAAAGTGGAAACATGTCTGAGTTTTTTTAAGAATAACAAAGAAGGGGCCGGAGCCGTGGCACACGCAATAGGGTGTTTGTCATGCATGCGCTACCGCGGTTCAGTCCCCCAGTGTCCCATATGGTTCCCCAAGCCAGAAGTGATTTCTGAGTGCATAGCCAGGAGTAACCCCTAAGCGTCACCAGGTATGACCCAAAAAGAAAAAAAAAGTTAGCATGACCTGAGAGTCAGGTTAATGAAATAAGAATTATGTTAGAGAAGAAATAGAGTCCAGAACAAAGAAGACTGTTCAAAGGACTAGAGCACTTGTTTACATACAAGAGACTCTAATTCAGAAGTCCTCAAACTTTTTAAAAAGAGGGCCAGTTTACTGTCCCTCAGACTGTTGGAGAGCTGAACTATAGTTTTAAAATACTATGAACAAATTCCTATGCATCATGTACATATCTTATTTTGAAGTAAAAAAAAATAAAACAGGGACAAATACAATATTTAAAATGAATAGCAAGTAAAGTTTAAAAAAAACTTACCAGTATTTCAATGGGAGTTATGGGTCACTTTTGGTGGGCTATAGTTTGAGGACCCCTAGCCGAGACTGAGAGGAGGAGTTGAGAGACTGAGAGGAGTGGATTCAGAGAGTGTGGTACAGATCCCATGCATGCACACTGCAGGTCCAGGACTAATCGACTACTAAGTAGGACAGGCAGTGGTGGCAAAAACACTTGGACAAATGTCCTTGATGGGCTGCATATGGCCGGGGAGGGGGCATAGTTTGAGGACTTCAACTTTAATTTCATCCAGCACCTCGTGATTCCTGAGTACTTCCAGAAATAACCTCACATGCACAAATAAATGAATTAATATAACAAGCAAGGATCAGATCATAAAAATTTTTGTAGAAATTTACAGGGACATCAGTTGTTTTTTTCTCTGTAAGCCACAAAAAGCTATTGGAAGTTTTGACCTAATATTTACTTCAAAAGTCACCTTAAAAATCAGGAATATGGTAGTGTCCTCAAGCTGAGAGTCTTTCTGGAGCCAAATCCAGTAGCAAGCAACAGTTCAGAATGAGGGGAGGTGGGATATAAAAGGAGGAAAGGGTGCATAGGATGAGTGAGCGGGAGCGTAGGGGCAGCTTTTTGCCAGGATGAGAAATGGGAGGCTGTGAGGGTGTTCTTCATTCTGGAAGCTGGATAGCAGCTTGCTAGGGCAGGGGGAAGGTTCCTGAGGAGTTAAGAAACAATGGTAGGGAGCCGGGAGGTGGCGCAGGAGGTAAGGTGCCTGCTGCCTTGCCTGTGCTAGCCTAGGACGGACCACGGTTCGATCCCCAGGTTCCTATATGGTCCCCCGTGCCTGCCAGGAGCGACTTCTGAGCGCATAGCCAGGAGTAACCCCTGAGTGTCACTGAGTGTGCCCCCCCCCAAAAAAAGAACCAATGGTAAAGAAAATTAAATAGGGAGAAATAATGGATCAGGGTTGAGGGGGTGTGAAGATAGGAGAGGATTTGTAAGGTGGTGGATGGCGGGGAGGGAAGGAGGGATAATATATAATAGGGACTATATAATATATAGGCAGCGATTATGTACAAACCTATAGTTTTTATAGTACAAAGATGCCTTTCACATTGAACATTTTTTCATGAACTTAACTTGGGCCTCAATTAATCAGGCATTGACCTTCAACCATGGGTCTCAGATCCTAACCCTAGAACTGGCACAGTTTTCTGCACCAGCATCAGGAATCAAACTTCCACCAGGGGAGGCCCTAATGCCACCCTAGCACCAACTTGCTCCAGAGTAAGTTTATATGACACCTGATAACCAGAAAACAGCAACAACTTGCTCTAAGGGCAGGTTGCCCTACCTCGCCACCTAGCAGTGAGATGAAATCAGAAGATGCTCCATGACACCCCAGCTTTGACCTAAGCGCTCTGCAAAACCCAAGAGTTTTAATTACAGAAGACTATAATGACTATTACTGAATATAACTAACTTTTCCTTGGAGCATAAAGAAAGACCTTAGGGTTAGACAATTAGCATGCCTGGAGTCTGTAGTCAGCCTTATGGCAGTAGGCTTCGTGAGTAGAGAAACCCTATTTCTTTTAGGCCAAGGGTATTTCTGGTTTTTTGGTTTTGTTTTGTTTGCTTTGGTTTGGTTTTGGTTTTTGGGTCACACCCGGCAGTGCTCAGGGGTTACTCCTGGTCTACACTCAGAAATCACTCCTGGCAGACTCAGGGAACCATATGGGATGCCAGGATTTGAACCACCATCCTCTGCATGCAAGGCAAATGCCTTACCTCCATGCTATCTCTCTGGCCCCAGGTCAAGGGTATTTCTAATTTCTTCAAAGTTTACTGCACCTATACAAAAATAAAAACCTGCCACCCCCGCCCGTTTTTTCTATTTATTTATCATTTTGATAAGGGTTCCTTTTTTATAGAACCTTGGGACATAAACCACTTTTTTAACCTCATATTTCTATGTCTTTCTACAAACTGAAAAAAGAAAAGGAAAAAAAGGTTGATGGGGCCCAGGGGCCAAGTGGTCTCAGGTGCACTGGGTGAAAAAAAAATGATCAGAACTAGATACCCAAGCCAAATTCAATGACAATAGAATCAAGAGACCCAAACTATAACAATCTAAACATAAAATGGACCTGTTTCACTGGTAAATCAGGGGGCTAAGGGTAGAACTAGAAGTATGAGATGAATGCTGGGAACTCTGGTGGAGGGAGGTCACCACTAGTGGTGGAAATGGCCCAAATTCACTGTCACTATATGCCTGAAATACAACTATGAACATGACTTGTAATTCACAATGGTCTCAATAAAATAATTAAGAATTAAAAAAAATAAAGATAGCACTACTAGATGATCCATCAATTCTACTTTAGAGTAACCATACAATGAATATATAAATTATATATATGAACATTTATTACAATGTTGTTTTCAATAGCTGAAATATGGAAACAGCCAAAGTGTCTCCTTAAAATGATTTGAATAAGCAAGATGCACTGTATTTATATAATAAATACTGTGTTACTACAAGAATAGATGAAATTTTGCCATCACAGAAAAATGTAAGGGGTTCAAAGAAATTATGCCAAGTGAATTAAGTGTGAAGGAAAAAGACAAAGTACTATATGACTTCCTCTATGAGTGCAATATAAGGATATAAATTTTGCAAATAAACCAAAGAAAGCAAAAGACAAACCAGTAGACATAGATAACAAAACTAAGGTTTCCTGAAGAGGGTGGAGGAAGAGAGATATAGTAGGAGATGTAAATTCTTCTTTAAAAGACATCCATCCTATCACTTGAGAATAGACAGTGAATTTTAAAGGGGAAAGTAGGAAGAAGCTAACAGTCATTAAGAGGAAAAATGATGCCAATTTTAACTAATGTGTAAATAAAGGAGGTCTGAAAAAGAGCCAAGTCTTTAATACAACTTTTCTCAGTAAATAATACCTGTTTTACTTACATTCTTTTACATTCTTTACTTAGAAATCCTAAAGATGTCATTACCTATACCTTGCTATTGAGGCAATACAGCAAAGAAAAACTAAAGGCAGGTTTATATTAGAGATGAGAAATCAAAAATAGTCACAGGTGCCTCCAAGCTTTGGGACCTACAATACTAGAAAGACAGAGCAGCCTTATTTGCTGGTGGTGATAGTGGTGAATAAGCAGGGAAAGGGAGTGCCAAACAGATGAGAAGTAAGCTTAAGGTAAAGCAAGTTCAGGTTAAGTTTAAAGTTAAAAGTTCACTAAAAACTCATGAATATTAGGGTCCAGAGCAATAACACAGTGAATAGGGTATTTGTCTAGCCTGCGACCAACCAGGATTCAATCCTCTGCATTTCATATGGTCCCCAAACCTACCAAGAGTAATTTCTGAATGCAGAGCCTGGAGTAACCTCTGAGTGCTGCTGGGTGTGGCTCAAAAACAAACAGAAATAATGAATATTATTCATAAAGTGTTGAATATACAAGGCCAAGAGAGATATTTCAACCAGAGGTAAAATTTTGAGTCATAAGATCTAAATAGTAATGAATGTCAAAAACGAATAAGATTTCCAAAGAATGAACTCTAAACTGGGTATATCAGGAAAACTCTTAATATAGATATATCCACCTTCCAAAATAAGAGATATCATACAGACGTAAAAAAATGGTAGTCAGTGGACCAGAGCAATAGCACAGTGGATAGGGCATTTGCCTTGCACTTGACTGACCTGGATTCAATCCCTGACATTCTATATGGTCCCCCAAGCCTGTCAGGAGGAGCAACCCCTGAGTGCCACCAAGTGTAGGCTAAAATCCAAAGAAATAAATGGTAATCAGTGAGATAAGATAAAATTACAAAAAAAGAAGAAAAGAAAGAAAGAAAGAAAGAAAGAAAGAAAGAAAGAAAGAAAGAAAGAAAGAAAGAAAGAAAGAAAGAAA
>PVKC010022796.1:0-17539 GCA_004027635.1 Crocidura indochinensis
TTTCTGAGGATGGAGTGTCCTATATATATCCACTAGGCCTCTTTTTTCCATTTCTCTCCTCAGGTCCAGTATATTCTTGTTGGGTTTCAGTCTGGTTGACCTGTCCATTGTTGACAAAGCTGTGTTGAGGTCCCCCACAATTATTGTGTTGTTGTTGATGTTATTTTTCAGCTTTGTCAACAATTGTATTAAATATTTTGCTGGACCCTCATTTGGTGCATATATGTATAGAAGAGTGATTTCTTCCTGTTCTACATACCCCTTGATTAATATATAATGTCCATCTTTGTCCCTTACAACCTTTCTGAGTATAAAGTTTGCATTATCTGATATTAGTATTGCCACTCCAGCTTTTTTATGGGTGTTGTTTGCTTGGATAATTTTACTCCAGCCTTTTACTTTGAGCCTATGTTTGTTCTGACTATTCAGGTGCGTTTCTTGTAGACAGCAAAAAGTTGGATTGAGTTTTTTTTTGATCCATTTAGCTACTCTGTGTCTCTTAACTGGTGCATTTAGTTCATTGAAATTGAGAGAAAGAATTGTCCTAGGATTTGATGCCATCTTTATATCGAAATTTGGTGTGTCTTTTGGTTAGTCTTGTCTTAAATTAGGTCTTTCAGTTTTTCTCCTAAGCGTGGGTTTGAGTCTGTAAAGTTTCTGATCTGTTTTTTGTCTGTGAAACCATGTATTTTTCCGTCGAACCGGAATGTGAGTTTTGCTGGGTACAGTATTCTAGGTGAAGCATTCATTTCATTCAGTCTTGCCACAATATCCCACCACTGTTTTCTGGCCTTGAATGTTTCTGGTGACAGGTCTGCTGTAAATCTCATGTATGCTCCCTTGAATGTAATTTCCTTTTTTGATCTTGCTATTTGCAGAATTATGTCTCTATCTGTGGGATTCGTCATTGTGACTAGGATGTGTCTTGGGGTATTTTTTCTGGGGTTTCTTTTGGTTGGTACTCTTTGGGCATGCAAGATTTGATCACATATATTCTTTAGTTCTGGAAGTTTCTCTTTAATGATGTTCTTGACCATTGATTCTTCCTGGATATTTTCTTCCTGTGTCTCTGGGACTCCAATGATCCTTAAGTTGTTTCTGTTGATTTTATCATAGACTTCTATTTTCATCTGTTCCCATTCTTTTCCTATTTTTTCCATTGTCTGTTCATTTTTTTTAAGTTTTTTTTCCTAATCTCTCGCGCTGTATGTTATTTATCTCATCTTCCACAGCACCAATTCTATTCTCAGCTTCTTCAACCCTGGTGTTGAGATCATCCATTTTACCATTCAATTCATTTACTGAGTTTTTCAGGTCTGTTAGTTGACATGTTATTTCAGTTTGGAGTTTTGTGATTTGTGTCAACATATTTTCTTGGTTCTTATTAGTGTTCTGCTCAACTCGGTCCATGGTTTCTTTGAGTTCTTTGAGCATCTTTCATATTGTTTTTCTAAAGTCCTTATCTGAGAGATTGATTAGTTCGTTGGTCATTATCTGGTCATCAGAATTGTCTTCTTCGTTCTCTATGTCTGACGCTGGCCTGCGTTGTTTCACCATTGTCACACTAGAATTGTGTGTTTTTCTACGTGTTGCGGTGGTATTCATTGCCTAAATGATGTGTGCAGCCACACTCCTCTGGTTCCGCCCTTTCTGGGTGTGTCGATTATCCTACAATTGAGTGGAGTCTTCCGTGGATGAGGCCTCTGAGAGGATCAAATCTTGGGCCTAGGCACTCAGCAGAGAAGACAATCTAGATAGAAATGCTGGGTTTCTGTGATCCAGCACAGTCCTTAGTGTTTTTTTTCCCTTCTTGTTGCATTGATGTGCTATCCTTAGAAAGAGTGCACTGCTGCGGAGCGAAGCGGACCGGCCGTGCTCTTCTGCAGCCTATTATTAGCCCACTCCCGGGATGTCCGGATGTCAGCAGAGGACAAAGAAACACAAAGAAAAGACAAGACTTACAGTTCTTAGCAGTCAACCCTACTGGGCAGGCGTGGATACGGAGAAATTCCCAGGCTGACATCACAATCAGGGGACCTTGCTTTGCAGAGTACTTGTGATAGCCGGTTTTCAGTCTAATGAGGTATTCCTGGGTATTTCGCCCTAGGCTATTCCTCTGGGAGAGCGAGTTTTTTCGGGCCAGTTGGTCCACTCCCTGGAGGTCCGGAGGTCAGCAGAGGACAAAGAAACACAAAGAAAAGACAAGACTTACAGTTCTTAGCAGTGAACCCAGGCTGACCTCTATTACTTTTTTAATGTGTTTACATCCCAGTGGTATATCAATACTAGTCAGATCTCTGATGCCCGCAACCTACATATTTTCACTCTCATAAGATTACACATGGTCACTTTTTTCATAATTTGAAAATAAGATTACTAAAACATTCTTATAATGAGCACTGTAATAAGTCTATAGTATTCAAGTTTCTTTTCAAGAGACTTCTGTGGACAAAAACATGAGAACATTTTTGAATACATATCTACTTTGAGAGTAAGTTGCTAAATGATATACACAATCAAGCATCGCAGCATTTGGGAAACATTCTCTAGGATAGCTGAGAACCACTAAAAATCTAACAACATTATGTATTTCTCCAGAACTAAGGAAACTAATATTAAACTACAGGAGCTGGATACATAAATTTCTGTTTTTAGTGGGGTATATAACAAAAGTATAGCTATTAAAATCTATACAGTTAGAACACACAGTTTAACTAGCAATATAACATGCATATAAGGTCAAGAGATTAACCTAGAAGAAAGATTTTTGGAGGTGATCTATTCATATGAAGTTCTAAAAGCAGCTTCTCTTCTGTTGGGCTTTGCCTGGGCTTGGATTCTCTACCTCCACCTTCTTTGTTAGGCAACTGAGGTCACCTGGGACAGAAAGACCTTTGGTATCTACACCAGAATCTGGGTGGGAGGGACCTGCTTATCTCCCTACTATTGGTTCTTCTCCCATGGAGCTACCTCTTTAGCTTCTACCCCATCTGTGACCTCAATAAGCTGCTCTGGGTTGCAGGTTGGAGGTCCTCACAAAAAGTTCCTTTGGTAGAAGAAAAGCAGTGGGTGTTAGTGTCTGAATGCTTCTCAGCGTCTTTAGCTCTCCTCTTCACTGCCTGCTTCTGTCCCACCTGAGGGGACCTCTGCTACCATGGGTGATGGGGCATCTGAGCAGAACTGGTGGATGAATTGTAAGCATATTGGCTACCTTTTTCTGGAACTCCACCAGTCCAAAAATAATAGTAGCTTTGGACCCCTCTCTCCTTTCACAACATCAAACCCCACAGTCTTCCCATTTCCTGTGATTGTTTCTATTACTAGCTGTCCAAAACAAAGACATTTTCTTTGGTGTCACTTATATTGACAAATACATAACCATTTTGGACATTGAACCATTTGACAGTGCCCACCAAGACTTGGACTGCTAGCACTGGTTTGTTTATTTGACTCAAGTTTTGAGGCACGGGGATTGAGTCATTTTCATACTCCAAGTCTGCAAAGATAATAGCTGGCTCATCATTCTTGATAAATGGGGGTCTCACTGACTTAGTACTTGTAGTAAATAATAAGTTATTGACCTTGAAGAGGCCTTTAGAACTTGTCACCCACTGGTATTTGTCATCTCTTGGGACATGTGTGTGGGAGACTAGTATGTACCATCTAGTGAGAAATGCAGATAAATGGACCAGAGCAACATAAAACTGTTAAGAAGGAAGGCCAATGTTACAGTGAAAACATGACATATTCAGTTCAGCTCAATGGGCCATCATGGTGATTATCCATTATCCACCAGAAGGTCAATTACTCACCACGGTTGGGGTGTTCTTGGGTACATGGGTCACTGTTCAGGTGCCAGTTGTGAAATCACCCCACATACCATATTTCAAACCCCTGATCTAAAGCAGGGTGACTGCAGAGAAATAATAAATTAAACCAATCAGGAGAGAATTGTGGAGTCAGTTTGCTTCCTGCTTAGGTGTCTGACTTTGTGCACCAAGCCAAACTGAAATCTCTTTATTTACCAAACAGGAGGGGGAAGGTCGAATGAGTGAAAAAAAAGTATCTATATCAAACTACAAAATATTCTGATCTAGGTGGACATTTGCATATCCTAGGGATATGTAGAAAGGAAACAGAAAGTTGGGCAAGTGAGATCTAATAGTTGAGTTTCCTGAATTCTTAACAAAATTTAGCCAGTAACCTCAGTAGGATATATGATGTTATACATAAAAATGTTTATCTCATCCAATAGAATTTGTTGTATATTTATAAGAGGAATAAATAAAGATATGTATTAGTTAATAAAGATATATTAGCTCATATTCAAGACATAAAATGTGTGACTTTAATTATAACAGTTGTTATAATCTATGTAGACTGTATATCATTTAATTGAGAATTTGGAGACATACTGCATTTGGTACTCTAATCTCTTGTGGTTGCTTTATTTTTTTAGATTATTAATTCTGCTTTTTCATTACATTTTAAATGAGCTTTTTATATATTTAGTGTAACAATATTAACTAATGCATAAAATGTATATGTGCCAAGCACTTATACCTTATGAAGATATCAAATATATAACATGTAATTTATACCCCAACATGAGAAAAATTACTTTTACAATATTATTTAAAAATTTCAACAACTTATTTAAATTCTTACTAATTTAATTTTTGAAGTATTTTCATATGGATCAACTATTTATTAAAAAGAAAGAAAAGAAAAAGAAATTGATATTGCTGGTTAAGGGAGGTTAGTGGAGGTATCTTCTCCATGTGCCATGAATAATAATTGATAGAAATTAGCTAAATGTGGAGGGAGAGATAGTGAAGACAATGAAAATTTACAATTCAGAGAGGGTTCAGCAAATACCGTATTTGCCGGCGCATCAGATGACTTTTGAAATGAAAAAAAGTCAATCAACAATCGGGAGTCATATTATACACCGATTATATCCCAAAAAATGTCTTGATATGCCGCTAAATGAAAGTCATCTGGATATTGCCAAGAAACGAATTTTCCAACTCAATCCTGCACCAATCACTGCAAGGCTGCTTGGACTGCCTCTCTAACTCGGCCAATCCAAGCAGGCTTTTGATGCATGCAAATTATACAATGTTCTGGACCTGAATCTATACTTTCAAAAGCCTGCTCAAATGGGTCAGAGTCAGAGAGGAAGTCTATTACAGTATACCCTTTGAACCTTTGCTTGTTGTGATTGGCTCACTGTGGTACATACAGTTGCAGCTCAGGAATGTTCTGTCTTATACCGTGAATATAGGTCTAAACCTATGTTTTAACTGTAAAATTAGGGGGTCATCTTATACGACCAGTCATCTTATACGCCAGCAAATACGGTATATGACATAATTAAAAAATTCTGAAAGCTTAGGAAAGCACAATTTATTCAATTAAAATGTATTTGGGTGAAGATATGATAGAATAAAAGCATCATAAATAATGACTACTTCTGAATTTTCCAGATTATTTGCTATCAAAAAACTAAGATGTAATATAATTATATTTTAATTTGATAAACTTGTTAATTTAAAAACCCAGATGACATCTGAAAAAGCTCATCCCCCAATCTTCTCCCAGGAATCTGCAGCCAATGGTTTTGAATTCCCAATTGCCTTCTAACAGAAGAGGTTTGTGGGACTGCCCATCTACCACCCCCGATCTCCCAAAACACGCAGATGTATTAGCATTTGCATGAAAACGGTTCAATTTATACCATATGGTTGTAGGCAATTAGACCTAGCATTTCTTTCCTTTAGAAAGTATACAGCCCCCAAACCAGGAAAACAACCAAATGGTCTAATTTGCAGTATTTTTTTTATCATACTTGCATAAGCTTGCTTATGCAAGAATAAATAAACCCAGATATACCTCTAACCACCTCATACAAACAGTTAAATAGATCACCTTTTAAGCACTCTAAAACTCCATCACTCCAACCCACCAAAAGAAAAGAACAATGAGGAAACTAAAGTAGACATCTGCCGTTGGGGATATGTAGACAAATCCTAGCAAGTTTCCAAGTCCACCAAAATGCATGAGCCTTATTGAAGAGGACATAAAACCAGCATTTAATGCCTTAGCAATGTAAATCAAGGAATCACTAGTCTGTAAAATTAAGTAATATATTGCATGCAGAAGGACAGTGGTTCAAATCCTGGAATCTCATATGGTCTCCTGAGCCTGCCAGGGGTGATTTTTTTAGAGTAGAGCCAGGAGTAACCCCAGAGCACTGCCGGATGTGACCCAAAAACCAAAAAGAGAGAGAGAGAGAGAGAAAGAGAGAGAGAGAAAGATATCTATAGATGAACAGTTCAACCTTCTCAAGATGACCTCTATCAGAAGATGAGAGAATCCATACATATGAGACTAATGGAGCTTAAAAAATGGTAGCAAGCCATAGTAGCAAGTGGAAAATTGCAAGGGTATACTTGAAGACAAAATACAAGTCAACCACAATAAAGAAATCAATAAATAAATGAGAAAAAATATTGGAAGAAAATGTAATATACTTAATGAACAAAGACAAAAGAAATAATCCATGATTTGTAGGAATAACAGAGGGGAGGAAAAAGAGAAAGGGGTAGACAAGTAATGGGAAAAATAATAGCAGAGAACTTTCCCACTTTTTGCAAAGAGGCTGCTGTACAAATCCAAGAAGCAAAAAGAGTGCCAAAATAATAGAGTTTAACAGAACAAAACCGAGACATTTAACTTACTGTAATTCAAATAACAATAAAAGAGAGAGATGAAATCTTTAAAGCAGTAAAGGAGAAGATAAAACTCAAGTACAATGGAAAGACTATAAGAATCAAACCAGATCTTTCATTTGAAACAAATCAGGTAATGATAGAGTGGAATGACATATTTAAACTACTGAATGTAAGAAACTTTTAACCTAGAGTCCCTATCTAGCAAAACTTTGGTTTACATGGGTGGGAGGGCTAAATCATTTTCAGACAGAAAGAACTCACAATACTTTCACTAACCAAACCAACTCTAAACAAACCCTCAGGAAACAATTACACAAACCAAACATTTAACTGTTACAACAACAATCTTACACAATATAACAGCACAATTGCCTGCTGTGTCAATGTACTAAAATCTGCCATCAAAAGGCACAGAGTATAGAGTTGGGTCAGGAAACAAAACCTAGATATCTTCTGCTTACAGGGAATAAACTTTAAAGTTCAGGAGTGATACAGGTTGAGAGTAAAAAGATTTAAATCAATTACACATGCTATTGAAAAACAAACAAAAATGCTGGGACATTTATACTCATATCAGACCAAATTGCATTCAACCTCAACAAAGTTCTCAGAGACAAACATGGACACTACTCATGCAGGAGTCTCAAACTCAATTTACCTGCGGGCCACAGGAGGCAAAGTCGAGGTGATCCTTGAGTGCAAAGTCAGTAGTAAGCCTTGAACATTGGGGTGTGTGATCCAAACAACTAAAACAACACAAAACAAAACAAAAAAAAGATTCCTCTAGGGCAGGGCCGCAAAACATTGTAAGGAGGGCTGTTTGCGGCCCGCGGGCCACAAGTTTGAGACCCCTGATAGAGGAACATTAGACCAAGAAGTACTAATTCTGATCAAAATTCATGACCAAATATAGAGCCAGCAATATATGTAAGGCTTTTGATCATAAACCTAAAGAAATAGATGGACAAGAATATTATAGTAGTGGGAGCTTTCAACATCCCATGCTTATGTTCATTAGACATATTTACTAGACAGAATACATGCAAAGACATAAGAGCCCTAAATGAGAAACTAGAAGAACTAGGACTAATTGACCTATACTATCCTCAAAACACTGAATACACACTCTTCTCAAGTGTACATGGAACCTTCTCTAGGATGGACCATGTTAGCACACAAATCTAACTTACATAAATTTACAAATATAAGAACTATACCAAGTACCCTATCTAACCACAATGAAACAGAGATCAGATTGACTATAAAAAGAAGATGTGGAAAAAATCTAATACCTGGAGATTAAACAACATGTTTCTCAATAACAGCTGAATCAAAGAGGAAATCAAATTGCCAAATTCTAGGAGTCACAGCAAAAGCAGTAATTTAGGAGAAACTCATAGCAAAACAGGTTTAGGTTAGGAAAGAAGAAAATGACAACACCAACAACCTAAAGAGACACCTTAAATATCTGGAAAAAATAACAGCAAAAGAATCCAAAATCAATCAGAGGAAAAGAAATAATTAAAAAGCAGAGCAAAAATCAATAACATAGAAACAAAACAATAAAAGAAATAATGAGACCAGGAGCTTGTTTTTTGAGATAATAAACAAGCTAGAAAAACCGCTGTCAAGACTCACAGGATAAAATAGAGAAAACACTTAAGTAAATGTGATCAGAAATAAAATGGGAGAGAATAGAACAGAACCTCAAGAAATCAAAGACAGCATGAGAGCTTATTATGAACAACTGTACTCAGTGAAGCTAGACAACTCAAAGACAAAGGAAGATATCTGGAAAAATATAATCTTCCTATCATTAATAATGAGGAAGTATAAAGCCTAAGCAGGTCAATATCAAGAAAGGAAATTGAAACAGTACTTAAGAAACTCCCTAAAAATATAAGTCCAGGACAAGAAGGGTTTACAGGTGAGTTCTATCAAACATTCAGAGAAGTTGCTATCTTTAATCCTTAGACTCTTCCAAAACATCAAAAAGACAGGAGTCCTCCTAACTCCTTTTATGAAGCTAATATCACTCTCAATAATAAAGTTGACAAAGATGTCACCAAGAAAGAAAACTAAAGACCAATGTCACTAATGAACATGAATGCAAAAATTCTTAACAAAATCTTAGCAAACCGTATCCAACAAATATCAAAAAGATTGTACATCCTTACCAAATGAGTTCCATCCCAGGTGTGCAAGGATGGTTCAACACACAGATATTAATCAACATCATACACATCAACAAATTGAAGGACAAAACTACATGATCATATTAATCAGTGCAAAGAATGCATTTGATGAAATACAACACCCATTCATGATGAAAACATTAGGGCAGAATGAACCTTCTCAAGATAGTAACAGCTATCTATAAGAAACCCACAGTCAATAGTATCCTTAATCATAAAATAAAATATAAATAATAATAAAAAATAATAAATAAAATAATCATAAAATAAAAGTATTTCCACTATGATCTTCCACTAGGCAAGGTTGCCCAATGTCTCCACTATTATTTAACATAGTATTCAAAGACCAAGCAATAGAAATCAGACTAAAGAAGAAAAATCAAAGGAATTCAAATAGGGCAAGAGGAAGTCCAACTATCTCTATTTGCAGATAATATGGTGATATACATAGAAAATCATAAAGAGTTCACAGAAAAGCTACTAGAAACAATAAAACAATACAGCAAAGTGACTGGATATGAAGTCAATACACAAAGGATGATAGCACTCCTTTATACAAATAATGAATTATAGGACAAAGAGATAAACTAGTCTATCTCCCTTAAATTAGTATCTAAAACTATCAACACCTAGGAATAAAGTACCTAACAAGATAGGTGAAATATCTATACCACAAAATATTCAAAACACTTCAGAAAGAAACTGATGAGGACCTAAGGAAAAATCACCATCATCAAAATGATCATCTTACCATAGATACAATTGAATCTCTTTTCAAATTCAGACAGTATTACTTGGACCTATAACAATCAATTATAGAGTTTGTGTGGAACCATAAAAGAACTAGGTTGGTCAAATACACATAAAAATACAAATAAGAAACTGGGAGGCATTTCTTTACCTAACTATAAGCTGCACTACAAAACCATAGTGATAAAAACATGAACATGAACAGAGTTTCAGACATATGGGTAAGAATAGACTATCCAATGACATATTCTTAAGTATACAGTCAACTAATCTTTGACAAAGGAGACAAGAATTTGAAATGGAGCAAAGGCAGTCTCTTAAACAAATGGTGTTGGAACAACTGGATGGAACACATGTAAGAAATTGAATATTGACCCATATCTCACACCTTACACAAAATTCAATTAAAAGTAGATTAAAGATTTTAAGATTAGAAGTAAAACCGTAAAGTTCATTGAGGAAAACAAGGCAGAACACTCCAACACATACACTTCATAAATATTTTTGATGATAGAATGCTAATGGCAAGAGCTAAAACTTTGAGCCTAAATAAATGGGACTACATCAAACTAAAATGTTTTTGTATGGAAATAGAAACACATGCTAAAACTATAATACATATAATTGATTGAAAAAAGTTTTGCACTCAACACATTAGATAAAGGTTTAATATCTAGGATATACAAAGCACTCACAAAGGTAAGCTCCACAAAACCTAAAAAAAAAATCAAAAGATGGGGAGAAGAAATAAACAGACACTTCTCTGAGGAAAACCAACAGACAGCCAAAAGACACAGTAAAACATATTCATCATCAGTTATCATTAAGTAAAGCTACATCAAAAAACAATGTGACATAATCTTACACCAGTGAGGATGGCAGATACCAAAAATAATCTCTATTGGTGGGGATGTTGTATAAAGTGAACGCTCATCGCTGCTGGTGGGAATGCTCTCTGGACCAATCCTATGGAAAACAGTCTCAAGGGTTCTCAATAAACTCAAAATTGAACTGCCTTTGATGAAACTGGAAAATAATATGTTAAGTGAAGTAAGCCAGAAGAATAAATACAGAATATCAATTATATGCAGTATTTAGAATAACTGCATGAAGAATCACAATGTTCTAAATGCTTAATATCTCAAAAACTGTAGGCTCCAGGGTATAACGAGGAAAAGGAAACAAACTGAGTCAAATAGGAAAACCACAAATGCTGTTATTCTCTTTTATACTTTAAAGAAACCTGCAACAGTGAATACAACTGTTTAAGTTGAGCAGGTGTTCAATCAATTGTGATTATAGGGGTCTATAATAATGGTCTAATGCTTTTATCCACAGAAACAGGAACAGAATGTGTTTGAAGCCAGGGACTTCCACTACAGTGCTCACTATTAGAATGTTTTAGTGTCTTAATGTTATTATGTATATAATAACTCTTTAACTTCTTTGTCCACATTAGTTCTTGGAGAACAGGTTGGTCACCCTCATTTCACATTTCAGTGCTCTATCTTATGACTCCAAATATAGTGCTCAATATGGCAATGTCTTAACAAAATACTCTAATTTCTTCATTTTTCATTTCATTACATCTGCTATTATGATCTAATGCTTATGTCCACAGAGACCACTGATATAGGCAATTGTTACAGGCCCCATTCATTGAGTATGATTTTTTTCTATTTATTTTTTTAAATCCAAGCTAGTTTACACAAATATATTTGTGAAAGGCACATATCTCCTCAAATTTCTCCAGGAAGCAATTGATTCCTGATAGCAGTTGGATGATTCTCTATGTACCAGGGAAATTCTAGTATCAAAAAACAGGTTTTATTTTTCTTCTCTTGTTAATAAATATGCCTTTGTTTCTTACAAATTATACTTTATTTTTAATCTGCTTAATATACCTTTCTCTTACAAATATTATAGTTTATTTTTAATCTATTGAGTATACTTGCCTAAATATTTATCATTTCCACAATGGTAGAATGTTTTTGGTTTGACCCTAAGAAATGTTGTTAAGAGTTCAAAAGTCACTTTGACTCTTAATTCATGATATATGAGAAGACTAAGAAGGTGTATTATATTTGCGATTTAACATAAGCTGCAATACAATCTGGCTTAATGAGTTGATTATTCATTATCTTCAACACTTAAGAACAATGCTGAATTTGAGACTCGAGATAAAGTGTACCAAGAGATTTTTTTTATTTTCTTCTTGTATTTTGTTTACCAGGTTTTTATTTTCACTTAACACAATAACATTTCTGGTAACATTATCTGTATGTAATGTGTTCTCTGTATTTATTTAGAATTACTCAGTACTAAATAAATGTGTATGTTTTTATTACTAATTTTTCTAACATATGGAACTAATTTTCATACACTTAGAAACACATGAAATTTGACTATTGTATTTATTTAAATGCTACATAATACATTAATAAAAATATCTGTATTATACTATAAGTAAAATTTCTATTCCCAGTAATATTCAAATGTGAATGACTTAAAGCTGAAAGAATTATTATAGTTTTAAATTGAAATTCAGTGCTTCTTGGAATGGAATGTGACAATTTAAGAATATTGTGAAAGTCTCAAGCATTCCTTTTTTCTCTCTTTTTTAAAATATGCTTGTGTGTCATAATGCTTTCTTGGTAGTAGTGACTGGTTATCTGACTCCTTATTATTGTCCTTATCTAATAAGATCTAAAACATAAAATAAATTGGTCCTCCCATTATTTATTTCCATAAATATACAGAAGAAGAATAAATTTCAAGATAAAACAAGATTAAACTGTTGATTCTTCCTATTCATGATCATGAGCTGTTCTTTCAATTACTTAGGTCCTCTTCAATTTCTTTCTGAATCCCTTTAAAATTTTGATGATAAACGTCTTTCACTTTTTTTTAGGTTGATTCCAAGGTACTTAATATTTTTTTATTTATTTTTTTAATTTTTATTGTGACCAAAGTGCATTACAAATCTTTCACTTCATCATTTATGGTACATAGTGACAATGTATGAGGGGCATTCCCACCGCCAGTGCTGTCCTCCCTCCACCCCTGTTCCCAGTATGCATCCCATATCTTCCTCCTTTACTCCCCAGAATGCTAGTGCAACTGGTCTCCACTTTGCAGCTTGTTTTGAGCATCTATTCCACCATCATTGCAGATAAAAAGGATAAGAAAAAACGGAGAAAAAAATTTGGTGACAACTACCATAAAAAGAAAGAAGAGAGAGAAAAAAAAAGAAAAGAAAAATGGAAGAAAAGAGGGAAAAATGGACCCGGCAAATAAAAATAAAAATAAATCTCTAATTAATAACCACAAGAGTGAAAAAGAAAGAGAATTGTGGAAGAAAAAGAGAGGAAAAATAAAGTTCAAAACTAGCAAATCAAAGCAAAACAAGAAAAAGTATGGGTGCTGGAGTGGTAGGGTTTGCGTTCTCCCCACTTTTTTTTTTGCATAGGCACAGCAAACGTTGGGGAAAAAAGGAAATTCCCGTGCCCTAAGAGATTCAGGGTTTCTCCATCCTTGAAACATATCATCATGGGATCAACCTCTGGCTCCATATATTCTCATTACCCCATCCCAAAGGCTTTTTTGTGATGTCAGGAAAGTTTCCTCTTGGTTGTGTGTGAGAAAATCAGGTAACTGTAGGTAGCGATCTTGGTGGGTTATGGGTCAGGGTCTAGGATAGAGTCTCTAGGCTCTCGAGGTTCCTATCCATCGTTGTTGTTGTGTTCAGTCTTTTGTATCACTTGCTCCCTGTCTTCCTTCAGTCCCTAAGCCGAAGCCTAGGATATTATGGATCCAAAGGTTATGCTCAGTCTCTGTTGTCCAAGTTGGAGCTCTGCAATAAGACATCTTGTAGTTGTTGTTGTTGTTGTTGTTGTTGTTGTCCTTGTCATCTTTTATTTGTCCTGTGCTACAGCCTAGGGTAGGGTTTTCCTTATTAGTTCCAAAGTTCAATCACGGTTGGCCAAGTTAGATTTCTATTGTTGCTTAATATTTTTAAATGCTACTTTAAATGGGATGGATTCCTTTATCTTTTTTTCCCCCCCCTTCCTTATTTGTGTAGAGGAATACTACTCCCTTTGTGTATTAACATTGTAGCCAGTCACTTTGCAGTTATTACTTTATTATTTGTAGGAGCTTTCCTGTGGACTCTTAGGGTTTTGATGTATATCATCATATCTGCAAATAGAAATAGTATGACTTCCTCTTTCCTATTTAAATTCCTTTGATTCTCTTCTCTTGTCTGATGTCATTGCTAGGACTTCTAAATCTATGTTGAATAAGAGTGGAGGCAGTGAACAGCCTTACATAGTGACTGACTTTAGTGGAAATGCTTTCAGTTTTTCACCATTAAGGAAAATGTTGGCTGTGGACTTTTTATACATAGTTATAACTTCTACCCCTATTTCGTTGAGTGTTTTTTTTTATCATGAATGGGTGTGGGATTTTGTTAAATGTCTTCTCTTCATAGATTGATATGATCATGTGGTTTTTTTCTTTATTTTTGTTGATTTGCTGTATGATGTTAATTGATTGCATATTGTATATGTTGAATAATCTTTGCATTCCTGAGATGAAACCCACTTGATCATAGTGTATAATTTTTTTTTTTTGGTTTTTGGATCACACCCAGAAATGCTCAGGGGTTACTCTTGGCTTTATGCTCAGAAATCGCTCCGGGGATGCCAGGATTGAATCACTGTCCTTCTGCATGCAAGGCAAACACCCTACCTCTATACTATCTTTCTGGCCCATTTTTCTTTTGTTCTGCTTTGGTTTTGGTTTTGGGAATAGTGTATAATATTTTTGATGTGTTGTTGAGTTTTGTTTGCTAAGATTTTGTTGAAATTTTTGCATCCATGTTAATTAATGAGGTTGGTCATTTCCTGGTGGTATATTTGCCACTTTTGAGATTGAATGTGATTTTAGCCTCATAAAAAGATTTAGGGAGGATTTATGTCTTTTCAATGTTTTGTAAGAGCTTGAAGAGCAATAGTAGTAACGCTCTGAATGTTTGAATGTAAAAAATCTGTCCTGGACTTTTATTAATGTGTAGTTTCTTATGTATCATTTCAATTTTCTTAGTTTGCGGTTGTCCTATGTAGAATATTGGTTTCCTTCTTATTAATTCTTGGGAGATGATATTTTTCCAGGAAACTTTTGATTTCTTCTGGTTACTCTAACTTAATTGAGTATAGTTTTCACAATATTCCCTCGTGATGTCTTGGATTTCTTGAGATTCTATTGTAATATCTCTCCTTTCCTTTTTGCCCTGATTTATTTGGATGTTTTCCCTTTTATTCTTTGTGAGTCTTGTCAGCAGTTTGTCCAGTTTGTCTATCTTGCTTATTCTTTTGAAAAACCAGCTCCTGTATCATTGATTCTTTGTATTGTTTTATTTCTTTCTATGTTGGATATACTTTATGGTTTTTATTATTTCTTGTTTTTTAACTGTGTCTCAGTTTCTTTGCTGCTGGTTTTACAGATCCTTAAGGTGTCCCTTTAAGCTGTTTTGTCATTTTCCTCTTTCCTAAAATAGGCCCGTATTGCTATGAGTTTTCCCCTAATACTGTTTTTGCTGTGTCCCATATGTTTTGGCCTTTTGTTTCTTCTTTGTCAAGGAATGTTTTTATTTCTTCCTTGATTTCTTCTTTGATTCAGCTGTTGTTGACCAGCATGTTACTTAGTCGTCAGGTGTTAGATTTTCTCCAAATATTCTTTTTACAGTCAAACTGATCCTTTATTTTGTGGTCTGATAAGGTGCTTGGTATAATTTTATATTTGTGAATTAATGAAAGTCAAATTTGTGTCTTTAGTTGTGGTGTATTCTAGAGAAGGTTCTATGGGCACTTGAGAAGAATGTGTATTCTGCTTTCTGAGGATGGAGGTCATTGTATAAAATTCATTAGTCCTAATTCTTCTAATTTCTCATTAAGGGCTTCTGCCTAGTGAATATGCCTAGTGAATCTGTCTAGTGGTGATAATGATTTGTTGAAATCTTCTACTACTATCATATTTCTGTCCACATTTTTCTCTAGGTTTGTGAGAAAAAGCCTTACATATATTGCTGGCTCTACATTTGGTGAATAAATATTGATAAGAGTGAGTATTTCTTGGTCTAATGTTTCTCTGATCAATAAGTAGTTTCTATCTTGGTCTCTGATCATTTTGTAGGTGAAATGCATTTTGGTCTGATATAGGTATGGTTGTCCCAGCCTCTTTTGTTTTCGAGTAGCTTGAATAATTGATTTTTATCCTTTTATTCTAAGCCTATGTCTTTTCTGATCTTTTAGGTATGTTTATTGCAGGTAGCAGATAACAGTTTATTGTTTTCTGAGTCAACCCTCTAATTTGTGTCTTTTAATGGGTGTTAAGTCCATTAACATTTAAAGAGATTATTGACAGAGAGAGTTGTTGTGCTGTTACATTGTTTAAAGTTGTTGTTACAATTGGGTGTTTGGGTTATGTAATCAATCTCTGAGTAGTTTATTTAAAGTTAGTTTATTTTACCACAAATATTCTAAGTTCCTCTTTGTCTGAGAAAGGTTTTACTCCTCCTTCCCATGTAAATGAGAGTTTTGCTGGGTAACGGACTCTAAGTTTGAAATTTCCTTCATTTAGTAGTTTAAATGTCATTTAACTGTCTTCTTGTCTGAATTGTTTCAAATGTGTGATCTCCTTCGATTTTTATGTTCCTTCCTTTGTACTTGAGTTTGATTTTTGCCATTTTGATTACTCTGTCTTGGTATTGATCTATTAGTGTATATTTTATTTAGAACTCTTTTCACTTCTTGGATTTGTACAACAATCACTTTCCAGAAAGTGGGAAAATTCTCTGCTATTATTTCCCTCATTATTTGTTCTTTTCCCTTCCCTTTGTTCTTCCCTACTTGTATTCCTATAAGTCATAGATTATTTCTTTTGTCTTTGCTCATTAAGTACCTTACATTTTCTTCCAATGTTTGTCTCTTGTTTTTTTTTTTTAATTGGCTTTTTTGTTGTTGCTGGCTTGCATTTTTTTCTTCAAGTTTATACATGCGATTCTCTATGTGTGTAATTCTGCTACTTTGGCTTGCTAGCATATTTTTAATTCCCCTTAGTTCCATTTATATGGATTCTTATCTTCTGATAAAGTTCTTCTTTCAGTTGGATAAATTGTCTATGGATTTCTTAATTTCTTTTGGTATCTTTATTAGTTTCCCCATTGTTCTTTGCATAGAGTGGTTTGGAGTACTGGAATTTCAGGGTATTTCTAAATAAGTGGTCTGTTTAATTGTGCAGGAGGTGGTTGGATGTAGATATATATTAGGGTTTATATATTCTAGGTATGGGAGTTTACCCAAGTATGGTAGAAATTTGCAGTCTACTTTGTTGGGCTTTTCTTTTCGTTTGGGGGCTATATATAATTTGTGAGATTCATGATTGTGATCAAATCCAGGCTATTCACCACCCTGGGTGAGAGTATGGATGCCCACTACTAGCATCTTCTCCATGAGGAAGTGAAGTGACTGTTAAGGGGAAGCATGCTCTTTCGCCTTGTTGGCAAGATGGAAGAAGTAAAACAGTTCCTATGAGAGCAGAACTCTGACTTTGTACAGCCTCAGTTGGACAAGGAATGGGTAGCTAAGCTTGTGTGTTTGGCAAACATTGTTCATTTTCTCTATGAACTTAATATTTCTCTGCAGGGGAGTTTCACAAGTAGTTTTTACAGTGAGACATAAGATGGATGTGTTCAAAATGAATTTGATTTTGGGATAACTGTGTCTGAGAATGTTTTCCAGTCTTGCAAAATAATTTCTGATTGCCACTTATATTATGCAGGAAGTCATAATCAATATG
>PVKC010022797.1:0-17541 GCA_004027635.1 Crocidura indochinensis
CAGACAGAACGTTCCTGTGCTGCAACTGTATGTACCACAGTGAGCCAATCACAACAAGCG
Organism: Crocidura indochinensis; assembly: GCA_004027635.1. NCBI lineage: Eukaryota > Metazoa > Chordata > Mammalia > Eulipotyphla > Soricidae > Crocidura > Crocidura indochinensis. The sequence goes on from PVKC010022797.1 coordinate 61, forward strand.
AAGGTTCAAAGGTTATACTGTAATATACTTCCTCCCTGACTCTGGCCAATCTGAGCAGGCTTTTTACAGTGTAGATTCGGGTCCAGAACATTGTCTAATTTGCATGCATCAAAAGCCTGCTTGAATTGGCTGAGTTAGAGAGGTGGTCCGAGCAGCCTTGCAGTGATTGGTGCGGGATCGAGTTGGAAAATTCGTTTTTTTTTTTGTTTTTGTTTGTTTGTTTTTGTTTTTGGGTCACACCCGGCAGCGCTCAGGGGTTACTCCTGGCTCCATGCTCAGAAATTGCTCCTGGCAGGCACGGGGGACCATATGGGGCACCGGGATTCGAACCGATGACCTTTCGTTTTGTGGCAATATTCAGACAATTTTCGTTTACTGGCATATTGAAACATTTTTCGGAATATACTCGGAGTATGAGAGGACCCCCTATTTTTGGTTGATTTTTTTGTTTGTAAGTTTGTTTCAAAAGTCATCTTATTTGCTGGAAAATACGGTAATTCCTGGCAGTGCTGGAGGAGGGGTACCCATGTATAGTACTGAGTCATACTGGGGATCAACCATGCAAAGCACATACCTTATTCCCGTGCCATCTCTTTGGTTCCTTCTCCAGAGGTTGGCCAGTGGAGGCTCATTACAACTGATATAAAAATGAGGAAAGGCTGGTCAAAGGTGTGTCTTTGATGAGTAGTTCTAGTCCTAAGGAGATAGCCAGCTCATTGACCAGAGTCTGTTTAGAATAGGGGCTCTTAGAACCCACTCCTGTAATTGTGAGAAACACTGTTAAATCTCTTAAACACTCAAAATTTGCTCATTCAATCTGCGTGCCATAGGAATTCTACAAATTGCTGGTTTTGAGCGGAAGCTATGAAAACTCAACAATAAAGGTGTATTTTTTGCTTAATCAGGGGGAAATCCCATTCGTTGTTTTTACTTTTAAAGTATGCTGAGTATTGTTAGGTCTACACATGCTTACTCCAACTTTCAGTTGTAGAGTTACAGAAAAAAACCCTAATTACCAATGTTAAGTGTTGTTCAAGAATCAAGACAATAGCAAGTTTGCCAGAGAAGAAAATATAATGAGTCTTATTAACTGCTTAAAAGATGCATAATATTTTACAGTATTTTAAAAAGTCTTAATGCTGGGGCCCGAGAGATAGCATGGAGGTAAGGCATTTGCCTTTCATGCAAAAGGTCATCGGTTCGAATCCTGGTGCTCCATATGGTCCCCTGTGCCTGCCAGGAGTAATTTCTGAGCCGGGTGTGACCCAAAAACAAAAACAAAAACAAACAAAAAAAAAGCCTTAATACTTAAGATAGACCTTTCATAAGCAACATAATATATTCTAAATGGATACTAGAAGTCCCAAAGAATTCTCTTCAATTATCCCAAATAATGTGTTTTCTCTAGCAGTTAGTTACAATAGCATTATTAGAATAATAATTAAAAAGGGTGTCTCTTCCCTGCTTTTATGCCCCGTTTTATTGTAAATGTTGTGTCTCTGTTAAAAAGACTATGGGACATGTTGGGGGCCAGGCGGTGGCGCTGGAGGTAAGGTGCCTGCCTTGCCTGCGCTAACCTAGGACGGATCCCCCAGTTCCCCATATGGTCTGCCGTGCCTGCCAGGAGTAACCTCTGAGCGTCACCGGGTGTGGCCCAAAAACCAAAAACCAAACAAAACAACAACAAAAAAAAAAATCTATGGAACATGTTAATTTTAAGGAAAAAATTAAAACCACTTCAAGTCTTTCTTCACATCTCTACAAATAATTTATTTTCCTTTTTCAAAATTAAATGATGAAAAAAACAAAGATTTTCTAATTCAGTGAAAGCTTTTTCTCTGTTATCTCTTTTCTATAAGCATAATTCACAAAAAGAATTACATGGTTTTTATATTAGAAAGTAAAATATTTCAGTGAGAAGTGCTCAGAGATATCATCATTAATGAACTGTACTTGTCAATTCCCAAGTGCCAGATCCATTGGCCTTCAGAAGGAAAAAAATCAGGTCTACTGTCTGAAATTTAAAGAAAAGAATAGGCAATGAACTCAGTTGAAACACCAACAATTGATACAATGAAACCTGCTTTTAACAATTCAGTATTGTTATTAGCACTGTACCAGCCATACTGCTTCACAATATTATTCATTTGATTTTTCTTTTGATAACGCAATCCATCCTTGAATTTAAGGTATATAAATCCCATTATACTCATGATATTGAAGCAAACACACTGTGCATTAATATTTTGGCTTCTTGGGTAATGTCAGTGCATTACCAGTACTATCTCTCTAACCTCAAGGCCACAATCTTTTTTTTATAATATAAATTATTTATTCACCATGATTACAAACATGATTGTAGTTGGGCTTCAGTCATAAACAGAACACCTCCTCCCTTTGCCAGTGCAACATCCCACCACCAATACCCCCCACCTCCTTCCCATCCCCTGCCTCTATTCAAGACAGGCATTTTATTACACGTATTTATTTTTAAGTTTAGTAAGCTACTTTTGTTTGTATCTTTCTTAAAGGGTAAAAAAAATACAGTAGTAATGATGTGAGAGTGGCAATCACCATTATTTGCATAGGCCCAGCAAAATATGGGGAAAACAGAAAAAAAAAAGCCTTGGCCTAATTACTAGGAGACCTCACCCCTGAAATTTTCTGGCATAAGACTGACTCTGGACTTCAGGCAGACCAGGCTGCCCAACCTCTGAGTCATTCTCCGTGGTCCTAGTGAAACTTTTTTGCACATTAGCTGTTGTTGGTGTCAGGTTCCTGTAATTAAAGATTCTGTGCAATTCATTCATCGAGTCTGGTTGATGTGGAGCATCCTCTAGTTTCACTTCACCATTAGATGAGGAGACACCTGTATCTTTACATATCAAAATTTATTTGCTTATTGATGCTTTTGACTTTTTATAAGTGGAGAAAATTTTTTCTCTCATCAAGAGTATAAGTGCCTTTGTTTCGTGGACTCTACACTATGTTTCTTCATTATTCCCTAAAGTACATGTTGCAAAGTTAGCCACATGATAGAAATATTTGTTGATGGATTTCAGGGATTAATATGATTGTGTAGCATATGCTAAATTATCTGAATGGAATTCCCAGAGTTATAAGAATTGTTATTTTTATCAAGCAATAGAAATGTGGAATTTTGACCTTAAATGAGACAATATTTTATTCAGCACACTAGTTTACTAGCAAATGTTAAAATACAAACTATAGTCAACTATATTTTAAGCAGAATGACAAATAAAATGTTAAGATGTAGATGAACCCATGACCCCCAGTAGTTTATATTACAGATATAAAATACGACAGATACCTCTAGATATTCCAGACCACTCAAATCAATTTTTTCCACCCACAGTGGGAGGTGTCTTCAGGGTAAGTGATACACTTGGAACTATACCATACACTTCTAAGAGGTGTGAGGTTATGTCCATAAAAGACAGGAAAACAGAATGTTAACAAGTTAGAATAATCCATTTCACTGCTGCCAGATTGAAATTGAGAAAGTTATAAAATCCCTTTTATTTTTTTCTTGTTGGTGAGAAAAGGTAAAACTTGCTGGGATTAAATTGAGAATTTAAAGCAAATAAATAGTGAGATTCAGATATTACATTGAGGCTGAGATTGTGACAGTGCATTTTGTGTAGACTATTTCTGGAATCAATGTCGACAATTGCTTTGTTTTATTATGTCCATGAGTCCTATGTGCACCAAAAGCTGATTGCTATGTGCCTTGACAATTACAGAATCAATGAAGAATCAGAACAAAAATTTTTCTGTTCAAGTTATCAAGGATTGACTTAGTTGCTTCAAGTCAGGGTCTAAAACTGAGACATCAGATAAAACCCAAAATTGTTATAAAATTTGGAAATGGTAGTGTTATTCATAATAGTGACTATAAGTGAAACATATAATTGCTGTCTCTTGGTTTTATTAAAATTACTAATGTTAAAATATGATAGATGAGTGGAAGTTGAGTGAACCAACAAGAGTAAGAAGAAAGCACAAATCATGTCTTTAGTCCCTCAGTGCAGATGAAAGCATGGTTGGTTATTCAGGGAGAGTGTCGAGTTCTAGAGTGAATTCATTTTTAGTACTTCAGATTCATACTTTAGTACTTGAATACTTTGTCTCAGTAGACTTCTCATATACAGGTTAGACTTGCTAATCATCTGTAATGTTAAATGTGTCATAAATCTGGTGACAGTGTTGATTATGTTTATATATTTATATAAACAGATCTCTTGACCCATCTGTCCCATCAATGGGATGCCTATTGTTCATGTCATTCTTGTTTCACATGTATTCACTATTAAGCATTGTACTACACAACTTAATAGGAAGACCTATGAAAGCATATATTTCAGAAAGAATTTGTTTCAACCAACTCTTCAACATCTTACTCATGTTTGGATCAAAAATATTCCAGTGACTTGCAACAGTGTTGACAAAGATAATACATAATATGTAAAGCATAAGTTTATTAAATCCAATGGTGGGATTTTATATTATAATATACTCTTAAAGTGCTCTTAGTTATGTAAGTTTAAATTGCCTCTTAGCAATTCAATGTTGGCTATCAAAAATAAAGCAATCAGAATGAAAAATAAAAATTATCAAACCCATTTTGCTTAGTTTATAAGGGTTCAATCTTGAAATCTGGTTGAAACTTACTCAAAATGCTTATCTTAAAAATTAAACTGAGTAGAGTTTATTGAGATTATTCTATATGCTGGTCAGTGTCTTAGTGAAAGAAATGCTGTGATCCAGGAAGATTCCATACAATGATCTCATTTCAAGGCAACAGTTACTGTCTTTTAAGTTGTCCAACATTTTCAAACAAATGCATCAATCTAAAATATTGCCTAATGAATATTAATATCTTTTAGAGGCTAACAATTCTCAATAAAAAAGAAAACTGGAAGATCAGTCACTTCTTACTGAAGCAGATCACTTTATTTTAGAAATTATTTTTTATATTTCCTCAGAAAGAGGGAAATAAGATAAACATGCAGAAAATCTTGCCCCCCCTTGTTTAACATACATCTGGTAGTGCTAAGAGCTTATCCTGGGATCTTCACTCAGGGGTCACTCCTGGCATGTTGGGAAACCTTGTGAGAGGTTGAAAATTAAACCCTGGTTGTAGCAAGGCAACCTCCTTACCTGCTCTACTATTGTTCTGGCCCAAGTGACCAATTGTATCTTGAACTTTACATTTACAAGAATTTCTTGATGCAAAATAAAGATTTAAAAATATCCTTTAATGAGTCACATTATTTTGAAGGCAGTAACTCTTTCTTGGGAAATTGCTCTAAAGAGAGCCCCAGTAGAATTGAGGTTAGGAATGCTCAGAGAGTGTTGGTTCCTGGACTTCAGAGATATGTGCCCTTTACAGACTGCAATAATTGTGCCTAATTGGCTTGGATTTAAGACCTGTAGGATTATGTACAGTGATGAGTATCCAATCTTCAATGAACTGTGAATTGTTCCAAATAGAAACAATTATACATTTTTGAAAATATGTTCAGTAGAAAGTGGTATAGCCCATGTATCATTTAGCAGGTAATTTTTGTTCTTTATAGTCCCCAATTTAAGAGAGCTTACAATATCTTCAGGGAGCAATTCAAGGTTAAATGTGTACCTGACATGCATAAGAGTGCCATGAATATATATGTCCAATAATAATGGACATATATTTTAATTCACAGACAGCAATACAATTTGTAAAAGAGGATAATGAACTTCTTTACAGCTTTTCAAGATGTGTTTTAACTATTTTTAAACTTTATTTTATTTGGTAATACCAAAATACCGTACTAACCTAATTAAGGCAAAGGTTTTTTTTTTTTAATATTATTGAAACCATTGTGATTTACAAAGCTCTTCATAGTTGGGTTTTAGACATACATTGTTTCAGGATCAATCCCACCACCAATGTCAACCTCCCTCCACCAATATTCCTAGAGTACATTCCATGCTACCACTCCTGCCCCCCATCCCCACCCCCCACCCCAGCCTGCCAGCATAACAGGTCCATTTTAAGTTTTGATTGTTAAAATTTAGGTCTCACCGTTATGTTGTTTTGTTTGGCTTGGATATTTAGTTCTACCCCCACCCCTTTTAACACCACAAATATTTAACCTTGAGGAAAGATAAGTTTCATGTATTACCCATTTCTAAAGTGTACATGATTATCTAAGATGTAAGATGCTCCTAAATACTGTCTATTTAGGGCAGAGCTAGGGTACAGAAGGGATGGCCCTTGCTTTCCACTTGATCAACCTGGGCTCCATCTCTAGACTCCCATATGGTGCCTGCAGGAGTGATTCCTGAGTTCAGAGCCAGGAGTAAGTCCTGAGCTTTCTCCAAAAAAATACTATCTAAGTATTTGGAATAAAATTTTAAAATGTCCATCTTATTTAGTTTTCTGTAATATAATATTAACCACAGCATGTTTGGGAAGCAATTTAACATCATATTTTTAATTTGAATGAGGTTAAAGAAATTGTTCTAATGCTTTTTGTTGAGTCAGAATGATAAATTTCTCTCTGTACTGTGACAATGTTAATAAAGATGCCATTTGTAATGTTTTAATTACATGCATTATTATTTAACTCTTCTAGATGATATATAGTGACAAATTCCTTGGTTCTATGGTTCACCATTGACCATCTGAATTATAAATTTTTAATTATCTCAAAATGATGCAATATTGATATTCACTTGTTAGATTGCATTTGCAACCTTTTTTAGTATATTTGGGACACTAAAATTTACTTGCAGTACAAAATAAATAGAATACAATGTATATGTTAGGTACACTTTTGTTATAATTATTATTAATTTATCTTTGGGGCTACACTCAGCAGTGTTCAGGGCCTCTTTCTGGCTCTGCACTCAGGGATCCCTCTTGGTGATGCTCTAAAGAATGCATGCAGTTCCGAGGATCAAACCAGGGTCAATTGTGTATAAGATAATATTTGAACCTCTCTTCTATCATTCAGGCTGTATTTTAACCGTTAATAAGAATCATCTAAGGTGAATATGTATGTTTGAAGTATGTTAAAATATTTAAATTAATGTTCTTTTCTTTACAACACAAAGGCAAATGAAATGATCAAACTTAAGATCACTTAGGATTAATTTTGAATAGTTCTATATAATTCAAAAGTGTTACCAAAGTCTGTCTGAGGATTTATTGGTTGTGGTCAGTGCTAGTTGAATCTTCTGTGCTTACTGAGCATTGTGGTCTTCTATGCACTTTCCCATTAAATTTGCTGTGATCCTACTAAGTTGACACTACTATGAAATTTTGAGATGTTGCTCAGATGTGTGCAGCTACGTAATCTAGAGATGTGGAACAAATTTGGTGGATAAGTTTCAATTTATGAAGCTGGGTGGTTTCTGTGGGAGAAGGTGGGATGCAATTGTGTACTGTTTTGCCTTCTGGCAGAAAGTGAAATCTATCTGTATCAATCCAAAAAGACCCCAGAATTCTCAGCTTAGACTAATCTACCCAGGTCAAATTAACATCTTCTTTTTTAAGTTAAATCACCAAGAGGTGCAAAGTTAAAAAGTTGTTGATAGTTGAGTTTTAGTCAAGCAATGTTCCAATGCCCATTCTTTCACCAATGTTCATTTTCCACCACCAATTTACAATCTTACTTAAATTATTGAATACAACTTATATCACCATGTCTCTTAAAATATATGATACATTGGAATTCTTTCCACAGTAAACTGCTTTACTGAACTTTCAAAGTATAATATTCAACAGAGATATAACTTTCAAGTCTTCATGCCTATTCTTGTAGTGAGAAACATATTAAATAGTCACAGTCACATTCAATGTTTTTGTATATTTTTGCTGAAGAAAAGTTGCACACTGAACTGTAAGACAAAAATAAATATTTTAATCTACTGTTCTTTGTTTTTTTTCTGCATTATTATTTCATCAAAGTCACCACCTCACTCTGAAATCTGGAGGAGATATCACAAAGGAAATGCCATTAATAATGGAATATCTCTTTTCCATATGAAAGAATTACAAAGGACCTAAAACTTATAAGCCTGACTTTTCACATTTGGTGCATACCTGTGAAAGGATCTCTTTTTCCTGGAAAAATGTTTGCTGCTTTCATACTAAAGCCTTTATATTAGAAAAATCCCAAAGGCATCATAAGAGTTGGCTTCACATTTAAACAAACAGTCCTACTGATATTTAATTTTTATTAGTGTGTAACTTAAATATTATTTTGGTGGATTTTCATAAGTTGCTAGACTTTGCTCAGAAATTTAGTATTTAGCACTGTCACTAAACGTTGAGTAATAATACTCCCTGAAGCAATCTTAGTAAGCAAGTTTTCTGTTAAACTTAATATTTTGTTCTGAGGCTGAATAACTGAGACCAAGTAACATACATTAGTGTAGCATATTATTTATAATAATAGTGTATGGAGAAAGATGCTTTTTTATATTTTGCAGTGAAACATGTTGATCAGAGTTCATGTTAGAAGCTATGGAGGGGAGATATTATGGGAAAAGAAACTGTTCATATATTGAAATGAAACATTTTATCTTATATAGCTCATGTTAAATTGGGAAGAAATAATTTTTTTGACAAAATCATCAAACAAATGTATAATAAAATTTAAAAAGAATCAAACTTCTTTTAGAAAATCATTTTCTCATTTCACTGATTTTCAGATGACTGTGATATAACCTAGTCTTTAAAAATGTATTCATCTGTTGACATAATATATTATTTAATGATTATTTCCCTATAAAACACTCATTACCAAAAATGAATAGGCTATTTATTATTGTTTTTTATTTAAGTTTTAGAAAATGTTTAGGCCCGGGGCCCTGGAGATAGCATGGAGGTAAGGCGTTTGCCTTTCATGCAAAAGGTCATCGGTTCGAATCCCGGTGTCCCATATGGTCCCCCGTGCCTGCTGGGAGCGATTTCTGAGCATGGAGCCAGAAGTAATCCCTGAGCACTGCTGGATGTGACCCAAAAACCAAAAAAAAATGTTTAGGCCCAAAGCAAAATTAATAAAGACACAAAGTTTTCCTCTCTCCTAGTTTTTCAACACATAAATAGCCAGCCTTTCATAAGTTTCCATTCTATAGTGGTATATTTAATATAACTATTAGATCTACATAAACATATCATCTAATTACCCCTAATCCATATATATTATGGCTCACTCTTGATGATTATACTTGGACAAATGTTTAAAGGACAAATGTTCATATTCAAGTGTTGTGCAGAACTTTACTGTCTTATATTTCTCTGTTGTTGCCTTTTCAAAAGTCACTCTGCTTACAATTCTTATTGACTATTAATGTTTTCTCTGTCTCCATAATTGAGACATCTACAAAAAGTTCACATCCAAAGGCATGCCACCTTTTTTAAATGGACTTTAAAAATTAATTTGCATTCGAGGTCCACCTGTTTTTAAGTAACTTGATTGTTTTATAAAGCTAAATAAAATTGTATATTGGGGGTATATTATAGATTACTGGTTCATTCACTTACTATTTGCACATTCACACATTGCTTCATTCTGTTTGAGCAACTGTGAACAAAGCTATTACAAACACATCATTGGAAAGATTTTTGGGCAGGCATATGTCTTCAGATCTTTTTAAAGTTTCCAAGGAATGTGATTGCCAGATAGTATTGTAAGGATCTAATCAATTTTATAAGACACCGCCAAACTGTATTATCTGGTAGCCATATCACTTTGCATTTCTACCACAAAAGAATAAGAACGTCTCTAATCAAATATCTTCCCTAGTATCTTACTGTTGTCAAGGAAACAGAATTTGTCCATACTGTTAGGTACGTAGCTATTTACATTTGCAGATATGATGAAACTGACCCTTTATGTGCATTGTTTTCACCTATTTAATTTTATTTGGTGCCTTATCTTATGTTAAGCCCATCCCTTAAATAGATTGTCTTATTACTGTCCTAAGATTTGCCTTTTTTTATAGCATGAATCAAGAGTGTGTTTCTTTAGCAAATGTATTATTCCATTCTCTGATTTGTCTTCTCAACTTTTAACACTGACGCTAATTAGTGTTAGAAATTCTGAATGGTAATTCAGCGTAGTGGCCTTTTCATTTATGAACTTGTTCCTGGAGTTATAATTGAAAAGGCATTATCGCACACTAAAGCATCTAGGTTTTCCAAGTTTTCTCTGGGCAATTTTTATCATTTCATATTTTACATGAAAGTTTATGATCCATTTTTGAGTTAGTTTTTGTAAAGTGAGTGTGTTCTGGATCTTGACTTAATAACTAATTTTTGGTAATGAATGATCATTTTTCTGGCACTGTATGGACTGAAAAAACTATCTTTACTTCACTGTACTAAACTTGCTCATTTGTATTTCTTGGTTCTATCATTGTGGCTCTATTTCTGGGCTCTCACTTGTATTCTATTGACCAAGTACTCAGTTACTAATACTACATTTTTACCATAGTAACTTTAGAGTGGATGTTAGGTAGAGTCAGTCTTCCCGCTAGAATACTTTTCTTTTCTTTTTTTGGGGGGGTGGGGTCACACCCAGTCACGCTCAGGGGATACTCCTGGCTCTATGCTCAGAAGTCGCTCCTGGTAGGCATGGGGACCATATTGGGATGCCACCATCCTTCTGCATCGAAGGATGCACCATCGAACCACCATCCTTCTGCATGCATGCAAGGCAAATGTCCTACCTCCATGCTATCTCTCTGGCCCCTAGAATACTTTTCAATTTTGTCCTGACTGCTCTGGATACTTTGCTTCTAATATAAACTATAAAATCATGTTTACATTTAATATGATAATATTTCACATTTTCTAAACCTGACAACATTATAGTAATTGCTGTCATGGAAAATTCAATTCTGACTGATTCCCTTTAAAATTCAATTTTTTGGGGGCCATTGAGATAGTATGGAGGTAAGGCATTTGCCATGCATGCAGAAGGTTGGTGGTTCAAATCCCGGCATCCCATATGGTCCTCTAAGCCAGCCAGGAGTGATTTCTGAGCATAGAGCCAGGAGTAACCCCTGAGTGCTGCCGGGTTTGACCCAAAAACCAAAAAAAATTAAAATTCAATTTTTCACACTACTTCCTGCATCTGTAACTGTAGTGGTCTCCTCCATGTTGTATTGTCCAATCAAATAATAGACAATAAAACAATGAACCCAGTAAAAATATTAAAAAACTAAAAAATTCAATTTCTTTTGAATTTTTTTTTGTTTTGTTTTTTGGGTCACACCTGGCAATGCTCAGGGGTTACTCCTGGCTCCATGCTCAGAAATTGCTCCTGGCAGGCACGGGGGACCATATGGGGCACTGATGACCTTTTGCATGAAAGGCAAACGCCTTACCTCCATACTATCTCGCGGGCCCCTCTTTTGAATTTTTAATACTGAAAATTTAATTTTCCACTGAAGTAGTTTAGTTCAAAATATTTTCCTGTCTACTTAAGGAATACTTGTACATGCACTAAATTAACTAGAAATAGCCATGAATCCTAATATCTGTTTCTAATTGAATATAAAACCTTTTATTTATAACCACAAATCAGAATAGTGTAGGGAGACAAAGGTGGAAAGACAGAGGACCACGATAGAGTCCACATGGGCTGGCAACCAGGGAAAACCTGGAATAAAGGGGAGAAATAGGGAAACGGCATGGGGGCCTGCCAAGCCTCCCTACACCCTCCAAACTAGGGAGAGTGTCATGCAGCATGGATTGTCCCCTAACCCCAGTACCTGGTTAGAACTGGCCTCCAGGATCAAGGCACCGGAAGCTAGCTATCTGCCTGGCTCCTCCCTTTTCTCCCCTCCTCCCTAGTGTAAGGAGGGCGGGGGGGGGGGGGGGAGCCTGGAAACCCCTAATGGAGTCCACCTGAACCTACAGCAGGCCAGCTGAGTGGGCACTCAGGCCAGGCCTAGAGTCTAGGAGGAAATAGGAGAACGATGGGGGGCCTGCCAAGCCCCCCAGCACCCCTCAAGCTAGGGAGAGTGCCATGCGGCACAGGGTGTCCCCTAACCCCAGTACCTGGGTAGAGCTAGCCTCCAGGATCAAAGCACCAGAAGCCAGTTATCTACCAGGCCCCTCCCTTTGCTCCTCCTCCCTAGTGTAGGGAGGGGGGAAGCCGGGAGACCCCTAATGGAGTCCACCTGAACCCACAGCAGGCCAGTAATTCTTCTTGGAATGTTTGATAGAATTCATCTGTAAAACCATCTAGTCCTGATTTTGTTTAAAGGAGTCCCTTAATTACTGTTTCAATTTCCTTAGATGTGATTAACCTGTTTAGACTTTCTACATCCTCCTTATCAAGTATCAGAAGTCGATATTTTTTTCCAGAAATCTGTCAGGTTCTTCTGGATTCTCTAATCTCACTGAGTACTGTTCATAATAAGCCTCATGATGTCTTGGATTTCTTGGGATTATGTTATAATCTCTCCCCTTTTATTTGTGTTCTTATTTATTTGAGTGTTCTCTCTCCCTCTCCCTCCCTCCCTCCCTCCCCCTTCCTCCTTTTCTCTTTCTCTCTCTCTCTCTCTTTCATGAATCTTGCCAGTGCTTTGTCTATCTTGTTTATTCTTTCAGAAATCAACTCCTGGTCTCATTGGTTTCTGTATTGTTTTCTTTGTTTCTATGTTGTTTATTTCTGCTATGGTTTTTATTATTTCTTGTCTTCTGGCTGTGTTTGGTTTTCTTTGCTGCTGTTTTTACAGTTCCTTAAGGTGTCCCTTTAAACTGTTGATTTTGTTATTTTCCTCTTTCCTGATGTAGGCCTGTATTGCTATGAGTTTCCCCCTAATTACTGCTCTCGCTACAGATGTCCCACAGATTTTGACAATTTGTCTCTTCTTTATCATTCATCTCAAGGAATCTTTTTATTTCTTCCTTGAGTTCCTCTTTGATCCAGCTATTGTTGAGCAGCACGTTCTTTAATCTCCAGGTTTTGGATATTTTCCCCACAGCTTCTTTTTACAGTCAATCTTGATCTCTGTTGCATAGTGAACTGATAGGGTGCTTTTAATAATCTTTATATTTGTGACCTTATACAAGTTAGATTTATATCCTAAGGTATGATCTATTCTAAAGAAGGTTCTATAAGCACTTGAGAAGAAAGTGTATTCTGGAGGGCCCTGTATAAGACTATTAGTCTTAGTTCTTCTATTTTCTCATTTAGGGCTTTTATGTCTTTGCTAGTTTTCTGCCTAGTGGATCTGTCTAGTGGTGATAATGGTGTGGTGAAATCTACTTCTATCACATTTCCTTCCATATGTTTCTCCAGGTTTGTGAGCAACTGTCTTACATATTTTGCTGGTTCTGCAATAGGCCAATTATTAAAAAAATTTAAGGACATGAAATACCATAAGATACTAGATTTAGTTCCTAAGAAATCCATCGCTTAAGGACACTTCCTGATATGGGACTGTTGGGATCTATCTTCCCTAGACACCACAAAACCGAATCACAGGTTGAAGCTACATCCCAGATCTTACCCCTTCACTGCCTATTTCGAAAGATTTAAAGAGGACATATAAATTTTCTTTGAATATTTCTTTTAGATTACACTCCTTTAATTGGCATAACCATTATTCATCTTCTCATGTAGCAGCAATTTGCCCTATCCTTGGGATACATTCAATACAGAATACTAGTAGAAAAATCACTGTTCAGAGTTCATGTAAGCAAAAGACTGTTTGTCTTGACACCTCAGCCTCCCACATGAAATAGTAATTCCCTGTGGCATTGTCCCTTATTGCAAAGACACATTCAAATGGGAAAAGTTAACAAATGCAAACAAGTTCATATCTAATAGAGATGGAAACACAATTTTTTATACTGCATTGGACCTTACACCCTAAACACTTGGCATAATGACTTGGCTTAGATTCCAGTTGATTGGACATTGACCATTCACCCTTGAACCATGGATACCACCTATGGAAACAAACATAGTTTCCACCCAACAACAGGAACATAAATTCTACCAAGGAAGGCCCCACTACCGCCATGGCACTGACTTACTCCAAAGACAGTTTTTATATCACTCTGACAACTGGGCTACAGCAGTAGTCTGCTTTTAGGGTAGAATTCTCCGCAATGCTAACTGATGGTGAGACAGAACCAGAAGACACTACACACCACCTGGTCTTCAACAGAAACCAGTATCTATAACTACAGAAACCTGATAGTAACAACAACTGTGAGGCTGAAGAGTTGACCACGGAGAATGCCTAGGGGGTTGGACAAGCTTGTATGCTTGGAGTCTTGAGTTGGTCTTATGCCAAAATACTTCGGGGGTAAGATCTCTCTGTTTTTTAGGCAAAAGTTTTTTCTTTTCAAGATCATCTATAATTTGCTGTACCTATGCAAACAACTACTCCCCCACACACAGTTTTTTTATTTTTAGTGTATCTCCCATATCTAAAGAAATAAAAAGGGGATCATACTAAACCTTCAGCTATTATTACATTAACAACTTTATTGGTGATATAGTAATTTTCACAAATATAACTGCTAATGAAATCTCTCCCCATCTTTTTCTGTTTTGTTTTTTGAATTCTCTATTCTCTTTCAATTTCTTAATAATGTCACTTTCTGGTATCCTGAAACAAATGAATATTATGATCAGTTATGTCAACTATGTGATACATTTTCTTTAAATAAATTTTAAAAAAGTACAAATTATTAGTGATACAAAAAATAAATAAAATTTAAATTCTTTTGAATTTTTAAAACTGAAAATACAAATTTAATTTTCCATTTAATTAACTTAGTTCAAAATATTTCCTATCAATTTAAATAATATTTGTACATGTAATAAATTAGAGCACATGCCTTGGCATATAGCTGACCAGAATTTGATTCCTAGTACCCCATATGTTTCCCTGGGCCCTGCCAGGAGTGGTTCCTGAATGCAGAGCTAGGAACAAATTCTCAGCACCTGTTAGATGTGGCTTCAAAACTAAACACCAAAAACAAAACCCCGACAAAATATTGGTTCTTGTTAATTATAATATAGATTATAAATATTTTATTTTATTCAAAATTCAAATCAGGAAAAAAATCCTCAAGTGAATGAAATAATATCAAGTTTATATTATTTACCTAGTAATATGGTAACATAGATTTCTTAAATAAAAACAACTTTAGGTGATGTATTTGATATACTTAAAATTTTATTTTTATCTGAGTATTAATTGATTATGAATTATTTACAAGTCACTTTTTGACCATGATTGGTAATGTATACCTTATTTTATGCCCAGGAAGAACACCTTTACTCAGTCTTGATTCATAGCTCACATGACATTCTAAGGTCTCTTACTTAGGAGACCTCCAGGCCACTTGCAGTGGTATGAAACAATAATAAGCTCTCTCTCTCTCTCTCTCTCTCTGGCTGACTCCAGACGAATCTGTCACTTTGACATGTTAGAGGAAATCTACTTGGAAATGTTGGTGGCAAGAACATAAAATGGACTTGTTGAGATAGAAGATATCCAAAAGGAGATATATTTAAAGACACCCCATTAATCAAACTGACAATGGAAAAGCCCAAACAGAGAAAAAAGTACAGATGTCTTCCTAAACCATGCCTCATTAGTTTTACTTCTTCCCTTTCTTTCTCTAGATTTTTGTTGGAACATTTCTTGAGTCTGAAGGCAGTCAGTTTCACATCAATGAGTTCATGCTTGGCAGCAGCATTATATAGAAGTTTATTTCAGTAGGGTAAATATTTTTAAAAATTCAAGCTGACTTTTGATATTTTTATGGGTTTTTACATTTTCCCAATCTATGGTTGAAAAGAGCATATATTGAAAGGAAGATGGGATGGCTACAGGGGTTTCTACCAATAAAAGTAACCCAGAGTGCAATGCATTGCAAAAGACATCATAACAAAGGCTACATGCAGTGCTGGCACTAACATTACCAATTGTAAAGTCTAAACATATGTCACCTGAAAAATACCTATATGAACATACTGAATTGCTTTTATTATGATCAGTGAATTGAATAGGCACAAATTGTGAATTCTAGGGAAACTTAATTTTTTACATGACATGTTTAGAAAAGACACCATGTCTTTTCTTGTAAATACTAGAAATTAAATATAACATTAGTAAGCTTCTTGATCACTTAGACTCACAGAAAACAGACTTTGGAGAGAACTTACTATACCTGTTCTAGTGCAATAGAAACACAAGTTAAAATTCTGTTTCAATATCCACTACCTGAATACAGGCAGGTATAAAGATAGTTGGCATCTCTGGGCTCCTCTCCCTCTGTGAAACCAATTTCAGACTCTAGTTACTGCCATTACTTCAGACCATTTCACAGGAATGGGAGATGTTCCTTCCAGGAATAGAAGCTGCTGGAAGATTGTCACTAAGTGGCAAGGCTACTAGAAAAAAAGAAAACATTCACCATGAGAAGAAACCATGATGATATTTTATTGCCAAGAACAAGCTAGGGTCATATCATGGTCAAAGTCCCTGGGGGTAGACCAGATGGCCAAGGACTCCTGGAACCAAAAGTCTGTGGTGTTTGCTCAATTATCATAGACAGCCAAGGCAGGAAAGAATGGTGCTAAATCATTAAGATTCCAAATACTCAGTATTCCTAAAAAAGAAATCTATTAGATATATCTCTAAAGGAAATCACAGATATTTGGAACTATAATTGTTGAAAGAAAATGTGCCTAGACTTTGCTGTCTGAGGTAAAAACTGAAGAATTATATCGAGAGATACTGACATTAGTATGAGCCAGCTGAGTAGTTATAATACACTTGTCCCCAGGTAGGAAAGAATAAATAAACCTAGTTAAGCTGAGTCTCACTAACTCATAAAAAGAAATGAGATATTTTCAAATTTCCCCCCTTCCTCTTCCTTCACTCTTTATGTTTACCTTTTTCTTCCTATAAATAAAGGCTCAAACTAATTGGTTAAGCAAAATTCTAATTTAGAATGATTTTCATAGAATGATTTAGTAATAATCAAGGAACACATGATCTGAAACATCCTAGAAAAGGCATTTGACATTTTAAAACTTTTATCAATTAAGATCTAATTGGTGTTAGTTTTATATCATACTTACTATTTTTCAGATCAGCTTACCTACCCAGAAGGATATCCAGGATGGATAAATGCATGTTCTTATTGAAAAGATAAACTTATTTATCAGCTTATTTTTTGACTTAGTATCAACTAGTCACATACATGGCCAGGAAATTTTTGAATGCCCAAAGTTCACCCAGGTCATTTAAAATATCACTGTCACATGCTAAAAGCAGAACAAGAACTGAGTCTTTTCATACCCTAGAAGATTCAACCTTGAAGAGGAGGATATGAGATATCTTTGGCTTAATATTCTTGTATGGAGGATGGAATTTATCAGTACTTTAACACAGAGTTTTTCAATTTTCTTTTCTTTTTTT
>PVKC010022798.1:0-17527 GCA_004027635.1 Crocidura indochinensis
CTTGGTTTTTATTGTATAAACATAGGGTTTTCTTTGAATGTCTTTTAACTGTACAAATATGGTAAAATCCCAAAGCTATTAAGAAACCTCTTTGTTAAGTATTACTTTATTTAAATGTGAAAAATGAGAAGATTTAGAAAATATTTAAAGTTCATGTTAGTAGCTCCCTCCCTACTCAATAGCTAAGAGTAACCCCAAGTACCAGAGGTTGTGGCACTGATTCCTCACCAAACAAAATAGCCAAAAAATGCTCAGGATCATTTATGTCCTTTTATGGTGGGTAAGGTCACCAAACATATATGGAGGGAGAAGGGAATTTTATTTGCCAGTACTTTCAACTGGAAACTATGAGAACAGAATTTCCTGCTCGCTGCCAAGTAATTCTCTTCCCACAGCAGGATGTACTAAAATTAGGAATATGAAGTTTTTTCCCATTGTCCAGATGATTAGAGGCAGCATACCAGAAACCCTCAACAAACTAAGGTTTGGTGAGGAGCCCATCCAGCTTGTGCTTCGGGGGTAACTCATAGGAATCACTGCTGGTGTGCCGTATGGGATGCTGGAGATCAAACCCAGATTGACATGGGCAAGGTAGGCCTTCCCCACTGTACTATCTGGAGAGGAAACTCTTAGACATTTTTCTGCTGTGGATGTATGTATTTAGATTAGTTCTGATCATCTCAGTCTTTTTTACTTTTTTTGGAATTTGGACCAAGCTCAGCAGGTTTTCTCCTGGCTCTGTGTTCAGGGATACCTTCTGTGTGGAGCTTAGGAGACAATATGGGATACTAAGCATCCATCCTGGGTCAGCTATATGCAAGGCAAGCACCCTCCCTAGTGTCCCACCTGTCTGGCCCTGATCCTCTAATTATTTAAGAAAACAGCTGAATTAGGAGTAAGGAGCAGGGGCCAGGGCCAGGTGGTGGCGCTGGAGGTAAGGTGCCTGCCTTGCCTGTGCTAGCCTAGGACGGACCACGGTTCGATCCCCCGGTTTCCCATATGGTCCCCCAAGCCAGGAGCGACTTCTGAGCGCATAGCCAGGAGTAATCCCTGAGCGTCACTGGGTGTGGCCCAAAAAAACAAAACAACAACAAAAAAAAAGGAGTAAGGAACAGAAGGCAGTGGGGGAGGGGGGCTCTCACATACCCCTGTGAGTACATTTGTCCTCTGAATCCACCTCTTTGCTTCTGTGCCTACACTTCCTTGTTTGTGAGAGCAGAACCTGCCTTGCCCAATGCAGCATCAATGCTGAAAACTTAGCAAGAGCCTAAAGGCTCCCAAAGGAGATTCTGCAAAGAGATGTCTTAAAGCATCCCACAGGCCTGGTCTGAGCCCTTGGCACCACTGGAATGGACCTGGAACATGTGGGCCAGAAGTAGTCCCTGAGCACTACTGAGTGTGACTGACAAGCAGAAACTGAAGCTGCAACATGGCAAGGGAGCATTTGGTGACACCCTCACATTTTAGGGCAAGTTCTGGGGGGACAAGGAAGTAGGCAGACTAAGGAGAGACTGACCCTGATAGGAGTTTGCCAAGAAACTGAGTGCAGGGGCCAGAGTGGTGGTGCAGAACAGTAAAACATCTGCCTTGCCAGCGCTAGCCTAGGACGGATTGTAGTTTGATCCTCCAGCATCCCAAGCCAGGAGCGATTTCTGAGCGCATAGCCAGGAGTAACCCCTGAGTGTCACTACATAGACTCTCCTTGCTGCTAATGGTCAAGCATGAGAAAACCCCATGAAGTCTGCTGAGGGCAGCAAGAAAAGACCTTCATGGGCAGCAGGTAGCTCAGACATGAGGCTATAGGACCAGGTGACTCTCAAGTGTTACTCCTGGCTCTGTGCTCAGAAATTGCTCCTGGCTTGGAGGGACCATATGGGACACTGGGGGATCAAACCACGGTCCATCCTGGGTCAGCCGCGTGCAAGGCAACCCTACTGCTCCACCATTGCTCTGGTCCCACCAGGATTAATTCTTGACTGCAGCGCCAGGAATAAGCCCTATGCATCACTGGGTGTATCCCCAGAACAATAATGAAAACAACATAAAGTTGGGCAGAAAAGCCACATGTTAAAGGACTGGACTGGACTGAAGATGTTCCACTAACTAGAAAAATGGAAGTATTTGGGGCCCGGGAGATAGCATGGAGGTAAGGCGTTTACCTTTCATGCAAAAGGTCATCGGTTCAAATCCCGGTGCCCCATATGGTCCCCCGTGCCTGCCAGGAGCAATTTCTGAGCATGGAGCCAGGAGTAACCCCTGAGCACTGCCGGGTGTGACCCAAAAAACCAAAAAAAAAAAAAAAAAAAAAAAAATGGAAGTATTTGAACCATGATTTGAACGAAACCTTTGAAAATACCACTGTGGGGGGCCAGGCAGTGGCGCTGGAGGTAAGGTGCCTGTCTTGCCTGTGCTAACCTAGGACGGACCGTGGTTCGATCCCCCGGTTCCCCATATGGTCCCCCGTGCCTACCAGGAGCGACTTATGAGCGAATAGCCAGGAGTAACCCCTGAGCGTCACCAGGTGTGGCCCCCCCAAAAAAAACCAGAAAAAGAAAAAAGAAAATACCACTGTGACCGTCAGGTATATTGAAAGTACCACTGTGATTGTTGAGTGGACTGACAGATAGTACCACTGCACCTGTCAGGTGGATTGATAGAGGTAGTATTTCTATGACTGTCAGATGGATTGGCTGAAAGTACAATTTGATTATTATGTGAATTGACCTTTTGTGTATGGGGAAACGGAAGGAGATGTTGTTTACTCAGGGGCTTACTCCTAACTCTTATTTAGAGATTCCTCCTAAAAGGGCTTAGGGAATGAACATCTATGGTGTCTGAATGGAACTAGGGTCAGCCATGTCCACAGCAGGTGTCCAAAAGTTTCCCTGTCCTGTCTCTCTGACCCATGGATTGGGTTTTGGCTAACATATAAGGAACCTTTTTCTTTTCTTTTTTTTTTTTGGGGGGGGGGCACACCCAGTGATGCTCAGGGGTTACTCCTGGCAATGCGCTCAGAAGTCACTCCTGGCAGGCACGGGTGACCATATGGGAACCAGGGGATCTAACCGTGGTCCGTCCTAGGCTAGCGCAGGCAAGGCAGCAGGCACCTTACCTCCTGCGCCACCTCCTGGCTCCCGGAACCTTTTCCTATAGGAAAATATGGCAAGAGTAAAGGTAATAGTTAAGCTAGGTAACAAAATAGTACATAAACACGAAGAGAAACAATAGATAAGAAAGTCATCCTGGGTTATTAATATTATATTTTCTCACAAATCATGATGCAATTACAACTAGTCTATTACTAACTCAATAAATCTGCCTTCTAGAGAAAAAAATATAAAGAATCTTTTGACCAGAAGGATAGCTCAGTGGGTGGACTTTGCAGCAGGAGGCCCAGGTTCATTCCCCAGCACTACCTCAAATGCTTACTGATGTGATCCCCAAACATAGCAAAGAATATTTGATAAACTCTTGCTGGGCATAGAAACTGCCATCGTTTTGTTTTGTTTTGTATTGAGAGATGTTTGGTAGTATCATCAATAAAGAGACTTCTCGGGGCCGGGCAGTGGCGCTGGTGGTAAGGTGCCTGCCTTGCCTGCTCTAGCCTAGGACGGACCTCGGTTCAATCCCCCGGTTCACATATGATCCCCCAAGCCAGGAGCAACTTCTGAGCGCATAGCCAGGAGTAACCCCTGAGCGTCACTAAGTGCGACCCAAAAACCAAAAAAAAAAAAAAAAAAAAAAGAGAGAGAGACTTCTCAAGGTGTGAGAGATGTGAGAAGGGTTTTTTTTTATATATATATATATATATATATATATATATATATATATATATATATATATATTTATATTTATATTTATATGGCCAACGTGGATTCAGTCCATGGCATCCTGTATAGTCCCCCAGTCACAGTCAGGAGTGACCCTTGAGTGCAGAACCAGGAGTAAGCCCTAAGCACAACCAGACACAGCCCAAACATCAAAAAAGTAAAACATCTTCTGGGTTGGAGAACGATGTTACAACAGGTAAGTCACTTGCATGATAGGTTGCTGACCTGGGTTTGATTTGGGCATCCGGCAGGAGGACTCCTGAGCACAGTCAGGTGTGCCCCAACTGAAAAAAAAAAAAAACCATATTCATTTTTTAAAAGCTAGTCTAACAGGCATTCAAAAATATCTGTATGTAGAAAAATAGTCACTGAATAATTTTTCATGAAATAGATTTTTTTTGGGGGGGGGGTCACACCCGGCAGTGCTCAGGGGTTACTCCTGGCTCCATGCTCAGAAATTGCTCCTGGCAGGCACGGGGGACCATATGGGGCACCGGGATTCAAACCGATGACCTTTTGCATGAAAGGCAAACACTTTACCTCCATGCTATCTCCCGGGTCCCTGAATAATTTTTAATAATCAAAGAAATTGCAAGTATTTTTAAGTGCCCATTCGGAAGCCGATAGATAAATTATAGTGTGATTTTTCAGAAGTGAAGCACATGGTCTCAAGATATAGAACAAGGCTATTTACAATAGCCAGAATCTGGAAACAGCCAGATGCCCGACAACAGATGAATGACTAAAGAAACTGTGGTATATATTATACACAATGGAATTCTAGGCATCTGTCAGAAAAAATGAAATCATGAAATTTGCCTATATAAGGACGGACATGGAAACTATTATGCTGAGTGAAATGAGTCAGAGGAAGAGAGAGAGAGACAAAATAGTCACATTTATCTGTGGGATTTAAGAAAAATTAAAGACAATAAAATAATAATACCGGGAGCCAGGAGGTGGCGCAGGAGGTAAGGTGCCTGCTGCCTTGCCTAGGATGGACCACGGTTCGATCCCCCGGTTCCCATATGGTCCCCCGTGCCTGCCAGGAGCGACTTCTGAGCGCATAGCCAGGAGTAACCCATGAGCGTCACTGGGTGTGGCCCCAAAACCAAAAAAAAAATAATAATAATAATAATACCCAGAGACAATAGAAATGAGTGCTAGAAAAAAAAAAGAAATGAGTGCTGGAAGGACCGGCCCATGATATGAAGCTTACCACAAAGAATAGTTAGTGCAGTTAGAGAAATAATTACACCAACAACTATCGTGACAATGGTAGTGAGTGAGAGAAATAGAATGTCTGTCTTGAATATAGACGGGGTAAAGGAGGAGGGAGATGGGGGCATTGGTGGTGGGAAGGTTGCACTGGTGAAGAGGGGTGTACTTTTTTGTTTGTTTGTTTTTTGGGGCCACACCCGTTTGATGCTCAGGGGTTACTCCTGGCTAAGCGCTCAGAAATCGTCCCTGGCTTGGGGAGACCATATGGGATGCTGGGGAATCGAACCTCGGTCCTTCCTTAGCTAGTGCTTGCAACGCAGACACCTTACTTCTAGCGCCACCTCACCGGCCCCAGGGGTGTACTTTTTTATGACTGAAACCCACCTACAAACATGTTTGTAATCATGCTGCTTAAAAAACAGATTTAATCATTTTATTTTCAAATTAATTGGAAGAAATTTTGAGGAAAAAAATAAGGCGCCAGAGAGATGGCGTAGCAGTAGGGCATTTGCCTTGCATGTGGCTGCCCAGGATGGACTGAGGTTCAGTCCCCCAGCGTCCGATATGGTCCCCTAAGCAAGGAGCGATTTCTGAGCGCAGAGCCAGGAATAACCCCTGAGCATCACCAGGTGTGGCAAAAAAAAAAAATTTTTTTTTTTTAAAGAAATAGTTCGAGGGACTTTCCATGGCCCCCTGTGCTAAGACAGACTGTTCAAGAGTACAACCCGGGTGTGTGCTAGAGTGGCTCATTGGAAAAGATGTGGACACTTACCATTTCTGCTTTGTTTTTCAACCAGCTGTTGGAAATTAACTGGACAGGACTGACTAATCTCCTTGATATCCCTGGGCTGAAGTAAGTGCATTCAGAGTCTGTGTGTAGCTTGTTGGCCGGGAAGAAAGGGCTAAAGGCCAGAACATTTCCTCACATATATGAGACCTTAAATTCAATCAGCCAGAAAATACAGCTGATTTTCACCTTACAAGTTGATTTGTAATACTGAGTTCTCTGTGCCACATCATGTAATGTGCTACTTGGTGTCTCAAAATCATTACAGAGAGATTGTTCAGAACTTAAGGTGCTGGCTTTGCATGTGACCACCCCACATTCAATACCTGGCCTCCCATATGGCCCCCTCTAAGAACTGCCAGAAATTATTTCTAAGTACAGAGCCAGGAGTAAACCCTGAGCATTGCCAGGTATGGCCCAAAACCCAAAAATAAAAGTCATTACAATATTCATTACCAGGATACAATGTTGATAATAGAGAAAATGCTGTCTTTTTTTCCATTGGAAGCGATGTGATACAAGCGAAATATAATTTATACATGCTTCAAATGTTTCATATTCAACTTGTTGATATGTATTTTATATAGTATTCAATCAATACTGAAATTCTGTAAGAATATATGAAATGTTATTTGGACATGAAATGTTGCCACAATATCTCTTAGAATAACAAACCCTACTGTGGTCATCACCACAGCAGTACGTAAGCTAAAACATTGAGACGCTGGAGTGGAAAATGAACAAGGGAGCCTTGCTGCTTTTGTGATTGGACCCTGGTACCATTGGGCATTTTTTGTAGTGAAGCATAGACAGGAATAAGTGTTGTGTCAATTTGTCGGTTTGCTCTTTTTAACAGTGGTTTATCAGATGCTGTCATTTTGGATATAATATCAAACTACTTGGTGCTTCCCAACCGCATCACTGTGCCACTTGTGAGTGAAGTTCAGATGGCTCGGCTGCGGTTTCCCATGCCCAAGGTAGGCATATCTCAGGGCTCACTCATATGGGACTCAGTGGGACCCAGTGGCAGAGTACAGCCTTGTGTGTGAGGCCCTCGACTAGTGCCAGAAGGGAAGACAGCCTATAAAGGGCCCCTTTCTTAAGTGTTGTCACTGCTTCCTTCTGTCCTGACAGCAAACTCAGATCAACTGAGTCAACTTGTTTTTTGTTCTACCACTATCCTCTTGGGATTGGCCAGTGTGTATGTAAATTATAGGCTCGGGGGATGCTCTTGATATTATTGCTGTTAGCTTCGGGTTTGGGTCCCTTCTTTTTTCGGGGGGGGTTCATTCTTTTTGGGGGGGGGGTCCATTCTTAACTGGGCTGTTCTTTGTTCTGTGCTCAAGAATCACTCCTGCTGCTACTTAGAGGGACCACACGGTGCTGGGGGGTCGGACCCAGCCTGCAGTTTGCAAGACATGCACTCAGAGCCTTGGAGCATTTCAAGTCTCTTCAGCAATTGTTTGTTTTTGTCTTAGGGCCACATTCAGCAGGGTGCTCAGGGATTACTCCTGGCTCTGTGTTCAGAATCACTCCTGATGGTATTTTGGGGACCATCATGGAATGTTGGGGATTGAATCTGGGTTGACTGCATGCAAGGCAGGCTCCTTACCCACTGTATTATCTCTTGAGACTCTGACAGTTTACTTTTTTTGGTTTTGGATACTGCGCCTGGCTGTCTGTACAGGAGCTACTCTTCAAGGGTTCCTGTAGTGCTGGGGATCAAACCCAGGTTTCCTTTATAGAAGCATGTGTTCGGCCCATGAGGCTACTTCTCTGAGCCATTATTGTCATTTCACTAAGACAGGGTCCTCCTCAGCACTGCTCCAGCAGTCTAGTCTTGGCTGTAGCAGCCCTTCTTAGTGCCCAACTTCAGTGGTATGATATAAGGGAATCCCTGGGCCCAAGGGATGCCAGGGATCAAGGCAGGAACCTTAAGCAAGCAAGACATGTACTCAACCCCTTGGAGCTCTCTCTGGCCCAAACTTTGTTATTCTAGTTACTCTGTATCTAGTGATACTCCATACCCCTGGGTACTGGAAGTGCTTTTCACTGTATGGGTGAGACATTTTAGGGAGAGAGAACTGCATGTCCGGGTACCAACCCATAACCCTGGTAGGAGAGACCCTGAGTGGTAGAACATTTTTCCAAGTGCCCATATCAAGCATGTAAAATAGGTCCTGTTGGTGTTTGTAAGAGCACTTGGAGATGGGTTGCAGTGCCTTCAGGGCTGAGCTGAGGGTCTGCTTCATCTGCCGATGGTGACACTGCTCCTGCTTCACAGGTCTAGGGCCCTGCTCGAGCACCATTGCCGGGGTAGTGCTTCCTTCTGCTCACCTCTATGCTCCCTCCCTCGTCCATGTGCGTATGTAAACAAGGCGGTTTCCTGAGCCTCATTCTTCTTCCTTCAGGGTGTTCTCAGGATACACTTTTTGGAAGCTCAGGATCTCCAGGGGAAAGATACTTACCTGAAGGGACTTGTCAAGGGGAAGTCAGACCCCTATGGAATCCTTCGGGTTGGCAACCAGATCTTTCAGAGTCAAGTCATCAAGGAGAGCTTGTGTCCCAAGTGGAATGAGGTGTATGAGGTGAGCATATCGCAGCGCTGAGTCCCTGTGCTCCTCATAGGACTGTATCTCTACGTCATCACAAAGCGCTTGCATGCCTGAAACAAGCACATGGCACATTGGTGGTTGCCTATCAGTATGTATGATCTGGCAGTCAGAAAATAAGGTTACGGCAGGTCTACCAGAGGAGGATACGGGAGGTTTTTTCCAATCAGCTTTCTGATCTCTGACAATCAGGCCAGTGAATGTGGGAAGTGAGTGCTGGCCCTTCCTTTGCAGGCTTTAGTCTATGAACATCCAGGACAGGAGTTAGAAATTGAACTCTTTGATGAAGACCCAGACAAAGACGACTTTCTGGGAAGGTAAGCTGCACTTTTCATTAGCATTGGGTGACTCTGCAGTGACACCCCTCAAGTGAATGTGGCTTTAAGAGACCAGCATCAGTTCCTCGTGTCTGTATTTTTAACTGGCTTGTAGAGGTCATCTTGGAAATGAAATACCTGGGTCATGCTGAGAGCATCATCTAATGCAGCAAATCCTCCCATCCGGGACCCCAGAACCTCACTCCTCACTTCTTTTTTTTTTTTTTGCGGGGGGGGGGGGGGGGAGGTCACACCCGGCAGTGCTCAGGGGTTACTCCTGGCTCCATGCTCAGAAATTGCTCCTGGCAGGCACGGGGGACCATATGGGGCACCGGGATTTGAACCGATGACCTTTTGCATGAAAGGCAAACGCCTTACCTCCATGCTCTCCCGGGCCCCTCACTCCTCACTTCTAATGTGGGTTTAGCATCCCTGTTTGTTGGTTATAATTTATATGGTCATTAATATGAAGCCTCCACATTCAGAAGTAAAGCAGATTGTTTGATTGGAGTGCATCTCCAGTACAGTGGAAAGGATTAAGTTAGTTATCTAACTGATTTTACTATGAAAAAGAAGTTCAGGGGGTCCTGACATAGGAGCAGATTGGCTCGTCAACCATGATCTTAGTGTTACGCGATGACTTCATAGTCCAGTGCTTTTGGCTAGGGAGAATCTAAAAGAGCTGAGCCAGAGGCCTTGCATGCAGGGAGCCTGGCCTGAACATCTTCATCACATAGCCTAACTTAGCACAGATGGGAATAGCCCTCAGTATGGTCCAAGAACACAAAATAAAAAGAACTGTATAATGGGGCTAGAAGATCACTCATTGGGCTGAGTGCAGCTCTGCAGTCCCGAGGCCCACATTTAGTCCCGCTGTGCCCCTGGGCTACTTTTCCATAGATGAGGGGTCAGAAAACTGTTTTCTGCTTGGAACCATTAGGATATTTTTACCATCATTCCTTAGCCATATAGGGCTGGAAGACTGGCTAAGGCAGCTGAAATGGGGGGAAGGGACAGGTATTCCCCACCCCATCCTACAGAAAATGCTTACATTTATTTATATCGCAAGAATGTTGTGATACATTGTGTTGTCTCTTCTCTAGTCTTATGATTGACCTGGTTGAAGTTGAAAAGGAACGCCTTTTGGATGAAGTAAGTCCCCCCCTGTGTGGTGTTGTGTTTCCTGAGTTTGACAGAGATCCGTTGGCGCCATTCTCAGCATGTAGGGCCCTGACTACGTGTCACTTGCCCCACAAGTGCTAAGAACTTAGCCCATCAGTCAGCCAAATGGAAACTAAACGCAGAATAGAATCTGGTTGTGTCAGGCTCTGCTGCCAAGGACATAGACTCTGTGCCCTAGGAAGGTGTGTTCTGTCCTATGAGTGAGAACAGAGGCTCCTGACAACAGGGTTTATGTAGGCCATTAAGGTACTAGCAGTAACACCAAATTGTCATAGCATATCCCTGCAGACAGTACCGTTCATTGTCAGAATGGGACAATACTGTGGCTTCTGAAAGACTGAGTTAGCAAAGTTCCTTTTCCAAGTCCTTGTTGGACCTGCTTGCAGAGCCATGTGCCTTCCATTCCATGCATGTCAGTCCCTGTTTCAGAAATGCCCCCATGCCTCCTAGAGCACCAAGGGTGGGGCTTATCCTGGTGCTGTCCTTATTGTCTTCAGTGGAGACACCAGTCCTGCTTTGTTAAGTTGTAGTTAAAACCAGCATCTCAGCTTGTTGGATATCTAATGGCGTCACCCCTCAGTTCTGCTCAGGTTCTTTGCCCATGGCTTCTGAGGCCTGTATGTGTAGATTAAGGATGGGAACACCAGCTCCTACCCAGGGGTAAAGCTTCTCAAGGGTTTCTGCAAAGACAGGGCTGCCCATCGGCCTCCAGGTCATGGATCCATGGCTCAGGAAGTATGTGCCAGCTCCTCATTCTGGGACTCTAGGACATGGGGACTTGAGGACTTGAGTTTGGGAGATTGTTTGCTGAACTGGGCCCTTTCCCTTCAGTGGTTTACCCTGGATGAAGTTCCCAGAGGAAAGCTACATCTGCGGCTTGAGTGGTTGACCTTGGTGACTGATGCGTCCAGACTCGACAAGGTACACACAGGCCTTTCCTCGCTCTTACTACTGCTGCTGCTCACGAAGAGCTTGGAACTATCCACACTCACACTGGCCCCAGTGCCACTGTCAGAGTGGACCTGGGCTCTCTCTTCTCACTGGGAGCCCTTCACAGTTACCAGCCTGCACATCTACTAATAATGGTGCCAAGAGCCACCTGGGTGTGATATTGGACGTGGTAAAACCACGCCTCATCACCTAGAAGAAAGTGACGCTTTCCTTCAGTGCTGCTTATTCAGAATAAGTGGTCAGTGTCCCCATTTATGTGAGCCTCCTTAGAAGGAATTGGTGGGCATAGTCATTATGTCCTGGAAACACACTCGCTCATGCTGCTCCACTCCTTCCTCCATAGGTGCTGGCAGACATCAGAGCAGATAAAGACCAAACCAAGGACGGTCTTTCCTCCGCGCTGCTGGTTCTGTACTTGGATTCTGCAAGGAACCTTCCGGTAGGGAGTGCTGTGGGGACTCCTTTCCTAGGGGCTCTTCTGCTCTGTGTGGCCCTGCCTGTTCCTGATTCTGGAGGCTGTTTTCACTGTGCCTTAGCCCCAGACTGGAGTTTGAATGACCTTACTCTGTTGGGAGTGATGTACTTGTGTGGCTGCACTTTCTGTGTGTTTCTGGCTTCCTTCATCCCAGGTCTCCCATTTTTCATGATGGTGCCAATAAACTGGGCAAGCCTGTAATTCATACACAGTGGCCAGCCCGTAAAACTTCTAGGGCCCAGGCATAGAGGAGTGGGCGTTTGCCTTGCACATAGTAGAACTGGGTTCGATCCCCAGAATCCCATATGGTTTCTCAAGCCTGCCAGGAGTAATTTCTGAGCACAGAGCCGGGAATAACCGCTGAGTACTGCTGGGTGTGGCTC
Organism: Crocidura indochinensis; assembly: GCA_004027635.1. NCBI lineage: Eukaryota > Metazoa > Chordata > Mammalia > Eulipotyphla > Soricidae > Crocidura > Crocidura indochinensis. Next base: position 11,759 of record PVKC010022798.1, read on the forward strand.
AGAAACAAATAAAAGTACTGAGGAAAGCAGAAGCCATAGTTGCCACAAATGATTTTCCTGTGGTCCACTTCAGTATGAATATTTCAGGAATAGCCAGATATCCTAATTGGTCCCTAAAAACTCCTCCCTGCCTCCTTCCTTCTGCTGGGGAGAAGAGACAAATCAGGGCCATGTTCCTTGTTAGAAGCCAGCCCCATACCATGGGAGACACAGGCAGCAGAGTTCAGCGACTGCCCCTTCTTCCTGGTATGCAGTTCAGGGCTTCTCCCAGCCATGCTTGGAAGACCAGGCAGTGCTTGTACTCAGAACACTTAAGCCTTCTGAGCCAGCTTTCCCCTGCCTTGCACAGGAACGGAGCAGTTTCCTGGAGTCGATAATGATGCTCTTTCTGACTTCATATCTAGAAACCTGTTTCACTCTCGTCATCTCTGTCTATCTGTTGCCTTGGTTCTTGCATTATTCTGGCACTTTCAGGAAATTCTCATTGTTCTCATTTGACTTGCAGTCTGAGTGGTAGCATTTGGCATCCTGACGAATCCTTGTTTCTGCTTTCACACATATCTTTGAAAGGCGCTGGGAGCTGGCTTGTATGGCCTAGCATGTGAATAAGGCTTAGAGAGTGACTCCGAGCACAGCACTAGTTTTGGACATGTCCTGCTGAGGAGAGCTTACTTGGGATCAGTGTATGCTATGCACAGGACAGTCCTGAGTATATCTGAGCTGTGTGTCCCTCCCCAGCACTACCCCTGGGCCCCCTGCTGTCACCTTGAGCACAGCAGCATCACACCACCAGGCTCTGCAAGGCCCACCCCAGGCTGAATATCCCCAGAGTGGTACCCAGGGCCCCGAGTGTCACTGGGAAAGACCCCCAAAGGTTTTAAAATTAAAAAAGATTAGGGTTGGGAGCCAAAGGTGCAGAGGCTAAAGCACTCACACACAGATTTGATCCCTGGCACTGCATCTGATTTCCTGAGCACCGAGTCCGGAGCAAGCCCAAAACACCAAAATCAAAATATAAGACTGGAGATGTTTCTTGGTGATAGAGCAGGTTATTTGTCTGAGTCTGGGTTCAACCCTGGGCACCAGAAATAAGTATATTAACTGTGGCAGGGTAAGCAAAGCTTGAATAAGAGCATTTTGTCTCCTTTCACAAACATTGGCAGTCAGGGCCTTGGAGTTAGGTGAGCTGTTTGGCCCGTCTTCAGGCCACCTCTCTTTGGACAGGGCAGTGATGCTGGTGCAGTGGTCACCTATGGCGATGTATAGAACAATTTCCTGCGCATTCCTAGCTTCCCTGCCCAGATCCTGTAGCTCTGCATGAGTTTCCAAAGTAAGTTCCTAAAGGGAGTGTTTCTGGTCTGGTGTAGTAGGATTTCTGATGCTCCTGAATAGTGAGCTGTTCCATTCAATGTCTCACTGACTTCTTTTTAAGCAGGCATTTGGTCTTCTGACCTGCTCCAGTCAACCATGACCAGGCAAGACAAGGGAGGCTGGTGTTTTATCCATCTTAAGTAGAGAATCACGCTATTAAATTCATCTTGAAGTTAATCACACCTCAAGTGATAAAAAAATCTTTCATTGTAAACTGTTAGTTCTTGAAGGCACTTGCAGACCAGCCCAGAAAGTAACAACTAGAAAGGGAAAATCAGTAAAGGAGAACACCCAACCCAGCAACAGAACTTGGAAGGCCAGGAGATGTGTAGGTCAATCTGACCACTCTTGTGTTCATCCCTTAAAAAGAAAGGGAATGAGGAATGAAAATCTTTTGCAGGACCCATTTTGCAGGACCAAGGTCCTTGACAGAGGAAAAAGAGCAGCCTCAAGTAGCTGAACTGGAAAGCCAGCAACTGGGCATGTAGGCCCATCTATCCATCCTCCATCTGTTGGAACATCACAGAGCTGTCAGGGTTCTCTTCCCAAAGTCTCACATGGGTATTTCAGATCCCAGACATTGAGGAATGGGGAATGGGAGATGGGAATAGTAGACAGCAGAGAATTGTGCTGATGATCTGTGCTGATATTTACAGAGTCACGTTTAAATGATGATCTTATCTGTGATATGATGAAATCAAATCTTAGAGAATTGGATACATGATTTTACATGTGTGGGACTGGTGTTTTCCTTTAAAGACTATTGTGTTCTCATAAATTTTCGTGTCACTAACCATGCATCAACTCTCCATTGCATGTTTATTAACCCTTGGAATGTTCATTTTCTTCTGACTGGAAAGAGTAACCCATTAGAGTTTAACCCTGATGTCTTGAAGAAAGCTGCATTTCAGAAAGCTTTAAAGGTAAACTACTTCCTTTAAGGTGCAGAAAGACACTGAAATATATTGAAAGAGATGATTCTTGAACTCAGATGGTTGACGGATCACCTCCCGCACTAGTAAAGTATATCTCAATAAGATCAAATATTCCAGACTAATAAAATATATACCGATAGGATTAGCTTGATCTGCCCTAGGGCTTTGGCAGCAGCATCTTAAAGGACTGCAAATATGTGCACATGATGAACTAGAAGTTTTACTTGAAATTTGAACAGTTTTAGTCTGGTTTTGTGGTCTGTTTGTGCACTGGGAGTGACCTTCTGAACATCACCTCTTCCAATATGTAGCATCAGGCCTGAGTTGGCACCTCTTGGCATTGGTTGGCTCTGCAGGCTTTGGGCAGAATCTTTTGAGAAATTCTAAGTAATATTGAATGGTGTCTATTGAAAACTAAGCTCCAATTCCAAAAATGTGAACCAAGTGTTTCCTGGTGAAATGATTACAAGTTTTCTTTGATTTCCAAGGTCTTGCTATATTAGGGAGATGCAGGGATTTTAACTTTAATTACTCTTTTAAAAGAGTAGATCCAAAAGAACTAGGAATGGTTTTTAACTGGCCTCATTTAAGAGCTAACTTTGAAAAGTGATTCCTCACTGGGTGTGTTTAATCCTGGCTGCTGTCTGTGCTGAGGAAGGAATAGCTCAGCAGTAGCACTGCCCAGGGAGCCGTAGTCAGTCCAGTGGTGGACACTGCTGTAGAGCAGTGGTCATGGCTGTAGCAGCCTTATCACTGCTACCTGTAAGCTTAGAGCTAGAGGATTCAGACAGGATCTGAAACCAGACCATCCAAGGAGGCCCACCCTCTCTGTTTACAGAACGTTTACAGGCCCATACTCTCTGTTTACAGAACATTTACAGGCCCACCCTGTCTGTTTACAGAACAGCTCAGGGCCAGAGAGATAGTTCAGGAGGTAAGATGCCTCCTTGCACTCACTGGACAGGGGCCGACACCACAAATGGTTATTCCCCTGCCAGCACTGCTCGCACTGATCCCTGAGTACTGCTGAGTATGGCCCCAAACTAATGAAAGGCACAAACTCAGCTTCTGGGGCAAAGACTCAACACTGCAGTAACTTAAGTGAGAGAATTTCTGTAGCAGAGCTCTGGGATACAGCCTGCTTTCACCCAGCTAAAGTGGGACCCAGCAGCCCCAATTGTAGGACCTTTAAAAATAGACTATTACAGAGCACAGGGTCAGCTGGAAGTTGAGGGCTCCAGTACGAAGAAAAACGAAGCACAAGAATTTGAGGTCAGGGAGGGCGAGGTGGCGCTAGAGGTAAGGTGTCTGCCTTGCAAGCACTAGCCAAGGAAAGATTGCAGCAGCGGTTCCCATTTGGTCCCCCCCAAGCCAGGGGCAATTTCTGAGCGCTTAGCCAGGAGTAACCCCTGAGCATCAAACGGGTGTGGCCCAAAAAAAAATAATTTGGGGTCGGGGATTTGGGGTCATGGGATCCTATAACTGAATATTTTTTTAACTATACTTATTTCATTTTTGCTGAATTCACTCACATCAGCAATTAGAAGGTTTGAGCTAGGAATAGTTTATTCCAATCATGTTGAGACTTTGACATCTATTTCTATCATTGCTGTAGTGTTGAGAATGGACTCTAAAATTAAACTAAAAACAAAACATTTTTGTGATTTTCTGATTTCCACTAACGGATATTTATCGTCTCCTGGGGCTAAGTTTTGAATAAACCTCATGTCCCAAATATGTTGTATTTTATTCTTGTTCTGTCAGTTGCTTATGCTCAAAGTATACTCTTCTCTCATTCTTGCAGTTCTTCTTGTTATAATTTGCTTAATTAATACAGCATATTGATTGATAGTTATTCTTTTTTTTTTTTAAGCTTTATTGGTTGATTGATTGGTTGGTTGTAGGGCCACACCCAGAGGTGCTAGATCTCTGGCTCTGATAGTTATTCTTTCAGTCAAAATTGTTTAGCAGCTGGTAAGCAGGATTTGCTTTCTGATAGCCTTTCATTTGAAGGTGTGAAAGAGGTGGTAGTTAGTCCCACTCATGGTCTGAATTGCATCATCTGTTTCTTCTGCTTTTCTCAGTCCATTTATTCATTTGATTATCTTGGCATGATAAGCTTTGAGAGCTGGGAAGATTCACATAGAGGAACTTAACATCAAAATACTGTGAAAAAGAAGTTTTCTAATGTTACTTTGTTGTCAACAACTGTTAGGACTTTCAGATGTGTTTAGTGATTTTTTTTTTCAAATAACTTCTTCCCAGATGTTCTCTCTTAGCATGAGAGGAAATAGAAGTGATAACATAAGCGTCTAGTAAAACTATTTTGCGTTATTTTTGCCTCTTTTTTTTCTTTTGGTTTTGAATAGTCAGGGAAGAAAATTGGCAGCAATCCGAGTCCCCTCGTGCAGATGTCAATTGGAAAGAAGACCCAAGAGAGCAAGGTAAGCACTGATCCTGCATCCCTACCCCACAGCCTTTCGAGAGGAGTGGGGGCTATCTGCAGGGTAGCCAGCTTCTTTTTTTTTTTGGTTTTTGGGCCACACCCAGGGACGCTCAGGGGTTACTCCTGGCTATGCGCTCAGAAGTCGCCCTTGGCCTGGGGGACCATATGGGGCAAGGCTAGCGAGGTAAGGCAGGCACCTTAGGTAGCCAGCTTCTTAATCTGAAAAGAGATTGTCTCCATATTTAATAGCGTCAGAAATAATACTTGGATCTATTGTTACTTTTTTCCTTGGCTAAATGTCTAAATTTGCGCTGTTTGTCCCCTAGATGCTTTGCTTAAAGAGGACTGACTGCTCAATATTATTTAAGAGTCAAAAGCCCATTATTGTGAGTGCGTGTCAGGAGTTGCTGCTCACCATGGGCTGAGGGGGTCTGTCCCTGAGGACCCACATCCTTGGAAGTCTGTGACTCTCAGGCTTCTTATATAATTTCTGACTGTTTTCTTCCTGTGGCCCCTCTGGCCTGACAGTTGCCCTCCTAATCTCATAATAGACCTTTTATATACATAACTTCCCCTGGTGGTCTCCTGGGAATGCCTTAGGGCCCATATGGCCCCAGGTGACACATGGTTGTAGACAGTGCTCCATGGCCACATGACACAGTTCATGTGTTTCCAATTTTGAGAAGATTCTGCGTAACTTTCAGATTCGGTACAAGACCAGTGAGCCCGTTTGGGAGGAAAACTTCACCTTCTTTGTTCACAACCCCAAGCGCCAGGACCTTGACATTGAGGTATTTTATTTTAACCTTTGAGTTACTCCAATAGTGCTCTAGGGACCGGCTCCTTTGCCTATCTCTGTGGGGCTGATCACTCAGCTCCAGGGCCTGACAGTGCAGTACTGGTGCTGGGGGCTGCTGGGGAGGTCATCGATGCTAGGGATCAAATTCTGTGCCTTGAGCATGTGAAACTTACTTTTCAGTCTGGGAGTGAATCTGGGCCTGTTTTCATGTTTGTTTG
>PVKC010022799.1:0-17540 GCA_004027635.1 Crocidura indochinensis
AAAAGTTTTTCTCTTTTATCTGTTTCATCTCCATATTGTAGGGTTTCAAAATTTTCAGCACATTTTGGTTATCAAGAGGAAACGGTTTGAAACGATTTGCCTCCTATTATCAGAAATCAAAGCATTTTTCCTCTATAAGGGTGTTCACTATCCAGAATTAGCAAATGATCAGTGGATTCAAAAACTGTATTTCATAATGGATGTTACTTCACATCTAAATCAGCTTACTCATAAATTACAGGGGAAAGGAAACACAATTTTTTCTATGTCAGAAGTTATTTCATTTGAAAACAAATTATCTGTTTTTGCTCAAAATTTTGACAGAGAAACTTTGATTCGCCTCCCAAGCCTGTTGAAACATCGCCAAGAAAATAATTCTGATATTGACATTACCTATTTTAAAACAGCACTTTTAAATATGAGGGAAGCTTTTCTCAAGAGGTTTCAGGATTTTAGAAACAGCAAAGTGATGTTGGTCTTTGTTAAAAAAAAAACAACAAAAAACACCTCTGGATACCACTGTAACGGAATTAAATTTTTCTCTTTTTAATATGGACATTAGCAACTTTGAAATGCAATTTCTGCATTTAAAAACAAAGAACTATATAGCTCAAAATTTGAACGTCTCTGTGCTAATTTAGAAATATTGGAGAAACACAAATGTGAACTTAGTTCACAGCACATGCTTTGAAAGACATGGAGAAGGAAGATATGTTGATTTTTAACATCTGGAATAGTATTCCTGAGTTATATAATCAACTATAAAAGCTAGCACTTGCTGTTCTTTCCTTTTTTGGGGTCTACATATTTATGTGAACAATCATTTTCAACCATGTATCTTATCAAGAGTAAATTGAGAAAACATCTCATCGATGAGAACCTGGAGTCATGCCTAAAATTAAAAACAACATACAAACCTGACTTACTCAAACTATTCAAGTAAATGCAAGACCAATGTTTACATTAGTGTTTGTGACTTTGTCAGTCATTGTCAGAATGTAATTTTCTCTACATTGTAAGGCAAATTTTATGGAATTTAACGTTATCAATAAATAATATTGTTCTAAAGTTTTTGTTTTATTAGTTGTGTTATTTGTATCCTCCTGACCTACGTGGATACTTGCATGCAGAATATTCTCAATAAAAACTCATTGAAACTAGAAATAGTGTACCATCCTATGTATTTTCGGTTTTAAAAATGTGGCTCTCAGAGCTGGAGAGATAACATGGGGGTAAGGTGTTTGCCTCTCATGCAGGAGGTTTGAATCCCGGCATCTCATATGGTCTCCTGAGTCTGCCAGGAGCGATTTCTGAGCATAGAGCTAGGAGTAAACCCTGAGTGCTGACAAAAACACCAACCCTCTCATCCCCCCAAATGTGGCTCTCAAAAGAAATTTCAATCGTGATTTTGGCGAGATTTGGCTCAGTTGAAAAAAAAGGTTGCCGACCACTGGCCTAGGTGATCACAGAAGGGTACAAAGAACATATCTGTTACCTTCTGGGTTCTTCTGAAGTTGCCTTTTTTACAAGCTAATATTCATACATTCACCCCATTGGCAGGGAATATATTAATACAATTTTGTTAAAATGGGACAAACTCTAACACCCAGCAAATAACAATTCCAAGATCCAACAACTCTGTCCTTGTATATTCCTATGAGTTGTAATTTTATGAAAAGTTTATACAACAATAATAGTCTGGTTAGATGAGGAATGCACAGTATAAAAGTATTCCTGTGAGGAGGATTGAATAATGGGAGACTCTTGAGGTTGAGTTTCAAGACAGGGGCCTCCCTCCTTGGTAGGTGAGTCTATGGTTTGGTGAGGGGGTTGTCTAATGATTACTTTGTGAGAATTCAAGTGGTTTGAAGTTCTTAGGTAATATTAGTGATGTTGTAATGTTCACCTGTGAGGATCCTGATGGTTGGATGTTGCTTTTGCAAAGCACTGAAAATCTGATATCCTCATTTGCAGAGATTATCTTTGTTCATTAGGCATGAGTTCTTGAGTTTTATAGCCTCTTCTTCTGTAATATCTTTGGAGGATAGAAACACAGACATAGGTTTTGTGTTTATATGTTTGAGACATATAATTCTTTGAAATAGAGATAACTAAATCTGTCAATGAGTGTTCCTTAATTTGTTCCTCAATCTCTGTTATTTAGTGAACTAATAATCATGACTTAAATATTAAAATATTCCCTGCCCCCCACCCCACTCACTATCTGCTCACATTTTTTCTCTAAACTTTATATATCAAGATTTTGGTTAAGTTTATATAGTGACCCTTCAATTATTTCTGAGCATAAAAATGTAATACACAGGGATCGGAATGGTGGCACAAGCCACCATTAGGTGTCTGTCTGCCTTGTGTGCATTAGCCTAGGATGGACTGTGGTTTGGTGTCCCATATGGTCCCCTAAGCCAGGAGCGATTTCTGAGAGAATAGCCAGGAGTAATCCCTGAGCGTCAATGGGTGTGGCCAAAAAAACAAAAAAATTTTTTAAAAAAGTAATACATGAATCTAAGACTCAAAGAAAATAGGAACTTCCTATAGTACTATTTGCTCAGAGATTATAGATTATAGTAGCAGCAGATAAAGATGGAAGTATAGAGTAGGATGACCAAGAACTCATCCTTAATAGGTGTAACAAATTTGTAACTACATGTGTAAAAACTCCATTCAAAACAAGTGAAAAGAAGCAGAACCACATCTCTGCTATAAATAATAAAGACCCACACTGGGGAAAATAAGAGAGTTGGAAACATGGTCTCATCAGGGACACCTCTCTTGGTTCAGTAACCCACATTAGGCCATAATGAACTTGGAACTTCTCCTTGGGAAGCAAAAGTCTTGTGCCCAATATCAGGTACCACAATCCTTGAGACTTGCACTAGCAATCTGACTCTTCAAAACATCTACCTGTGAAAAATCAAATGGAAAATGGAAGATTAAAGATCAGGATTCAGACCTATTTATCCTAGTGCTTTTAAAAAAATATCTCTAGCTTGGAAAAAATCATCTATTAAGAAGTATTTGTATCCACTTCATGTACCCAGCCCCTTTATCATAGATTAACTACCTATATACCTATTGGCTCTCAATTATATTTCATTGGTCAAAGTCCATCTTTATTGTACTTCCACATTATTTTGATTATTATAGCATCATAGTAAGATTTAAAAATTGGGGAATGCAGAGGCTGGAACAATAGTACAGCAGGTAGGGCATCTGTCTTGAATGTGGCTAACTGAGGTTCAATCAATCCCCACACCCATATACTGAGAGGAGTGACTCCTGAGTGCAGAGGCAGTGTAAGGATGGGAGATTCCCCGCAACCAAAAGTCTAAGAAAAAGGTTTAAAATGCCCTCTGAGAAAAATCTCCTGGTACCTTCTATAATTAACCCTGCTTTTAGCTTCTGTAACTGCTTGCTCATAAGAAAGGACAGCCCACTGTGTACGAGTAGAACCTGAATGTAAAGGAATGTGAAATAAAGTGCATGTTACTGGAGATAAGCGAGATACCCTTAATGCCCATCTCCCGACCACCTGCATATGACTCCCCCAACCATCTGCGTATGGCTCCGACTGTAAGTAAAGATAAGCTTGTAAAGATTCCTTTTCCAGTTTTCCTATATAAGCACCGTTAAAATCTGAACAAGGGGTCAAGTCTCCTTTAGTGAGGTTTGGCCTCAGCGCTGATGTGACAGTGCTCAAATAAACCCTCGTGTCTTTGCAGCAAGCTGGTCTCTGTGTCTCCTTGGGTGGCGGCGCCTCCCCCCCCCCCCCCCGTGAGGAGGGTAGCGGCCGCTCAGGCCCTACAGCAGGAGTAAGACTGAGCATTGCCAGGTATAGCCCCCAAACAAAACAAAACATAAACCAGGGAATATCATGCCTCTTATACACTTTTTCTCACAATAGTCTTGGTTATTAGAGAAGTTTTAAAATTTAATAGTCTTTAGTAACTTTTTTCTTATGTTCTTGAAGAATTCCATCAGTATTTTGTTGCTGTTTGATTTTGTTTTGGGGCTACACCCGTTAACACTCAGGAGTTACTACTGTCTATGCACTCAGAAATCACTCCTGGCTTGGGGGGGAACAAATGGAACACTGGGGGATCGAGCTGGGGTTCTAGGCTAGTCTTAGGCTAGTGCTTGCAAGGCAGACACCTTACGTCTACCACCACCGCTCCAGCCCCTCCATCAGTATTTGTTTGTTTGTTTGTTTTCTTTGTTTTTCTTGTTTTTGGGTCACACCCAGCAGCGCTCAGGGGTTACTCCTGGCTCCACGCTATTGACTAGGTATTATGCTTTAGGTAAAGTGGTCATTTTAACAGTGTTGATTCTTCTGATATATGAGCATGGATTTCCCCCTCCTATTTCCTATTGTCCTCTTCTTTCAACTATGATATATAGTTTGACATGTGAAAGTTTTTCATATCCTAATGATATTGATTTCAAGGAACTTTTTGAATGTTTTTGGACTTTTTAAATTGAGTTATCTGTTTTATTTCTTTCTCTTCTAGTTCACTGTTTGCATATAGAAACTGAACAACATTCTTTACATTGATTATGTAGCTGCTATTTTGCTGCATTGGTTTTTGTTCCTAAGAGCTTTTAATGGAGTTTTCGTTTTGGGGGGTTTTCTATGTACTATATTAGCATGCCCTTTGTGACTAATGTGAAGAACAATTTAGTCATTTTTCAATTTGAAATCCTTTATTTCCTTTTCTTGATTGGTTATTGGCAGTAAGAATTTCCAAAACTTTATTTGGAGTAATTTACAATTCTAAAATTGTAATGTACAATTCAAAAACCGTGAGGGATCTTCAAAATTGTAATTTACAATTCAAAAATTGTAAAGAAAGTGAACATTTCTCTATTTTTTCCACATTTGGGACTACACCCAGTGGCACTCAGGACTTACTGCTGGTTCTGCACTCAGGGGTTCAGGGAGTTATTTGGGGTGCTGGGGATTGAGCCTAGGTCAGCTGTGTGCAAGGTAAGTGCTCTACCTGCTGTTCTGTCTCTCCCAAGAATGGAGATCTTTGCCTTGTACTATACGGGGGGTTGGGTCCACTGCATATGAGGCAAACACCCTATCTGCTATACTATCATTCCAGTGCCAAAATAGGAAAAAATATTTATTTTCAATTTATCTAAGTTTCTATCCATCTCAAAATGCCAGGAGGTTGGGATCATTAACTAAGTACTTTTTTCCTATGGCATAATTGCTATTTCTTCCATAAAATATGTAGTGTTCTTCTAATGGTGATTGAGGAGAGCTTTTCCTGGGACCATGAAGAAAGACCTTGGGGTTGGGCCATTAGACAATTATGCCTGGATTCTGTATTTGGGGGTTAACATTTCCCCCAATGTTTGCTGTGCCTATGCAAAACAAACCAAACAATAAAACCCTAACACCCCCCCCTTTTTATTTTCATCTTCTAGGTAGGGGCTTCTGCCTTCTTCATAGAACCATGGAATATAAATTACTTTGCTTTACCTGGTATTTCCGCATTTTTCAAAAAAATTGAGAAGAAAAAAAAGAGAGAATGGGTGCGAGGGCCAAATGGTCTCAGGTGCATTGGTGGAGAGAAAAAAGGGCAGAACTAAAATATCCAAGCCAAAGTCAACAACAGAATCAAGAGACACCAACTACAACAATCTAAACTCAAAATGGGTCTGTTATAGGGCAGGGGACTAAGAGTGGTGTTATAGGAGGCATGCTGGGGACTTTGGTGGAGGGAGGTCAACACTGGTGGTGGGAATGGCCCTAATTCACTTGTCACTGGATGCCTGAAATCCAACTATAAAAGGCTTTGTAATTCACAATGGTTTCAATAAAAATTTAAAAAAGATATGCAGTAGTCTTTGAACTTCCACTTTTCTCATCAAGTTTCCCTCACATTGTCATATTCCAGTCATTTCTTGACTGGATTACAACTATGAACTGAATCATCTGACCCTGAAACCCATGACTTTAAATAGAACTGTTTGGATATGGGATCTTTCAGGTTATTGCACTGAAATGAAAGCTACTGGGGTGCAGGGAAGCTAAAAACACTGTAACAGGAAAAGAGAAAGTCTGAACACTGAGAGGCTCGATAGGTGCTTATACGACAGAAGGAAGGTCACTGACATTTTAATTCTGGACTTCAATTCTCTATACTGTAAGACAAATTTTCCTGCTTGCGGGACTTTGTTACAGTAACCCTCATTTATTTAATAAAACCCACAAATTGGCAGGAATAGAGCCTTCATGCTACTTAACAGCCAAAAGCGATCTTTTTAAAAACTACAAGAGAGGGGCAGGAACAGTGGATAGGGTGTTTGCCTTGCATGTGGCTGGCCCAGGTTTGTACCCCAGCATCCCATATGGTCCCCTGAGCCTGCCTGAAAGACAAAAAGCAGATTCTGTGTCTTGGATCAATGAATAAAGAGAAAACACGAGCTCAGCCACTGGTTTTACCTTAAATAATGTTGGTGGTTCCTGTCACAGAATTTTTCCACCTAGAAGGAAACAGGCAACTTATGAGTCTCATCAGCTCTACCCAAAGTAATGATGGATGTCATGAGACCTAAAGAACCCTGCTTCTCTCTTCTAGCTATCATTTTTCTACTAGGATGTTCCCTTTTGCATCCTGAATCTTGCAATCCATTAGAAATTGCACAAGGATTTTCACAGTATGTTTCTCTGACAGGTAAAAAACAAACAAACAAAAAAACAAGAACTGTGACTTGGGAACTGAGTGGTAGTACAGTGGGTAGGACATTTTCTCTGTACATGGCCATCCCAGACCTGCTTCAGATCAATCCCTTGAATCCCATGTTGTTCCCTGAGCCTGTCAAGAGTAATTTATGAGTGCAGAGCCAGGAGTTAACCCTGAGCACCACCAGGTATAGCCCGAAAACAAAAATTAATACAAAGAAAAGACTATGACTTGGGAATCAGTAGTGATTTTCCCAAAAAGTCTAATAAAATGCAGGTGTCCATGAAATGTCTTTTTACACACTACCTTATTATGCCCAGGATGAAAGTCAGAGGTACTCCACTCTGGACAACATTCAACTCTTACTCTCTCCCAAGTGATACACACTGAACCTGTAGTAACAGTCTCTGACTGAATTTTACTGAGTACCTTTCTTAGAATGCTGTGTTAAGTAGGGGTGGTAAAAGGGTTGTGTGAAAGTGCAGACAGCATTACACAAAATGAGAAATTCAGATTATGACATTGGTTTTCCAGTTATAGTTAAAAATTATTTTTGGGTCATTCCGCTGCTCTATCCAGGCTCCCTAGTGCCAAGGATAAGGGCCGGGCTCCACAGACAGAGCTCAGGACTCTTCAAAACCTGGCCCTTGCCAACTTCTCCTGTCTCATCTCTGCCCCCAACTCCCACTTTTGCAAGACTGCAAAGGCTTCCTAGCACTGCAGGCCTCTGGGCCTTTGCCCAGGCCGGTCCCAGATCAAAATGTGCATCCTTCCCTCTCTTAAGGCCCTTCTCAAATGCCATCTCCTCTGGCAACATCTCCTCTGAAGTACTCTCCAACCTTCCAAGTGGTCAAGCACATTGCCCAAGTCCCCACAGACAGGCCTGCAACTCAAAGGAGTCCAAGTCGGACACGTATAGCTCAGTTCCAGGGAGAATTCAGTGGGCCAGACCCAGGCCCCAAGTCCTATCAGGAGCAGAGCTGAGACAGAGGATCCTGGAGGAACAGTGAGGGTAGGGTAAGGAAGATGTGGTACAGAGGACCAAGCTCTGCCTCCAGGTTCTTTCCTCAGCTCCTTCTCTGTCCTTATGAGCTCTCCAGGCTTGTTCTAGAGACAGAGGATTTGCCCGTACTTGCTGGGGCCAGGTGGGTTTCCCTAAGGGGTGGAATATGGGGCTGGAAAAGAAAAGAATCCCGGGTGGCATCGATTTCACAAAGTCAGGTTGGTTTGGTTCATGATTGCAGGAAAAGCCTCACTGTGGATAGAGGAAGCAGTCCACAGAGGAAGGGTCTCCTTTGTAAGGTGACAGAGGAGGCCTTGGTAGGGAGCTGGGGAGCTCAGGGTCTACCTGGGTGGCTTAGGGTTCCGTCCTCAAGCGGTAAGGCATCACTGGGGTTGGGGGTCAGGATGGAGGCTGAGGGGGAGCAGTCATGGTGGACACAGGGTGGGGCAGAGCCAGTCACCCCGTGGCCTGGGCCTGCCAGGGTGTGTGGGCCGCCTGCTCCCAGCCCCCCACCCTGAGCATGCAGGAAGGAAAAAAAAGAAAAAAAAGAGAAAAATTATTTTTATCTCAACTTTCCATAAAATGATTTATTTGGGGGCCTGGAGAGAGCACAGAGGCGTTTGCCCTGCAAGCAGCCAATCCAGGACCAAAGGTGGTTGGTTCGAATCCCAGTGTCCCATATGGTCCCCCATGCCTGCCAGGAGCTATTTCAGAGCAGATAGCCAGGAGTAACATCTGAGCACCGCCGGGTGTGGCCCCCCACAAAAGAACAAACAAAAATAACCAAAAAAAAAGATTTATTTATTAAAATTATAAATAGATGCTTACCAATGGAAATAAAGCATAGCACCAATAAAAATTATTGACAGGAAATCCATTAAAAACCACCAGAACATATAGGAACTTGGTGTCTGCAAATACAGTTAAAGAGCTATAAGTATAAAGAAATTTAAGGAAGTTATTTTATTTATATTTATTCACTTGTTTTTATTTCCCTTCCCAATTTTTATTAGCAAAGAAATATAGTTTACATAATTATTCCAAAATAACTGAACTACTTAATTGGTCTACATACCTTAATTTTTAAAATGCTTTTGCAATTCTGAAAACAGAACTCAGGCTGGAGCAAGAAAGACATGTACTTTACTACAGAACTACATAGCTGGCTAAGAGGCTCTTCAAGGTATAAAACGCTTCAGCCACTGGCCAGAGGGAATTCTAGAGATGTCTGTCACTCACATAGCACTCCATACCAGGTCTATGGCCCAGGACCTTAACCGTTAGTTTCTTGCCCCATTTATTCACAACATGGTTTCTCAAATCTAGCTGAAATACCTTTCAATAATATAAATTTACCAGGATCTAACCACAAATTAGGAACCAGAATGTCTGCCATTTTAAAAGATACCAACCACCCCCATACTCACAAACTGTAGTGAGAAACATTCTACAATATTATTATTATCCCCAAGCTGGGACTCTTTCCAAAGTGTGAATTACACTAGTGGGGATATTGGTGCAATTCCTTAAACAAAGAGGCCAAAACAGGTCTTTAAACTAGCCCAAGCCAGTTAGCAAAGGCATTTTTACACTTATAAAGCATTTCATTCAGGACACAGTTTCACTTTGTGCTCAAGTTAATTTGTCTTCCTCCTCACTCCATAGTCATTGTTGCTCCACATGTACCATTAAAGGGAAGGAATTCTGAAGTGAGGACTCTATGAGTCTGCCACCATATAATCATGCACCAGGATTTTAATATCCTTGAGCTTTACTTTTTCCTGGAGGCTAAAAATATTGACTAGATCAGAGTTCAAGTGCAGAATGCATAGAAAGAATACAGTGAGGATTATAAAACATCAATTATAACAATACTAATTTCTTTCTGAAAATTATGAAAGGGTCTGTGTTGAAGGGGAGAAACCTCCACATCTCCAAAATCCTAGAGTTGGTAGTTCTCCAAGTAGTTCCCCAGAGAACTGCATGGTGGGTAATGTAGGGGTGAAGTGGAAGACTGACTCCAATTGTTGCTAACTTGGAAGAATTCTTTGAACAACCAGCTCACCATGAAGTAGGAAGGGTAATTTATCTTTTTTAGTTCATGAACCATATCTGTAGTTACTGAGTTAATCTTGGAGCACCAAGCCAATGAGAAGAGCCAAAGAGTATTGACGATATATACATTGATGCTGATGTTATTTTTTTTATACTCTCTGTAACAAAAACACAAACTACAGGAGGTTAAGACATTCACTTCAATCAGTGTGGAGGCTGCCCAGACCTAGTCAGAAGGAAGGGTGAATCCTTCCACCTCTGGTTTCTCCTGGCTGCCAGAAGAGACCTGGAGGGATGGGGAGGAAGAACAAGAAGAGGTTCTGAGGCTGTTTTCCTATACTCCCTGAAAGGAAGTAAAGATATATGCATAATACCCCTAAAATAACAGTGTTGCAGACCACAGTGCCTAAAGGGGAAAAAGGAGTGCGGGGAGAGAAGAGAGAGAGGAGAGAGGGGAGAAAGGAGAGTGAGGTGAGAGAGGTAGAAGGGTCTGTCAAGAGGTAGCTGGGGCAGGGGTTGAGGCATGGGAAGGTAATTGGGGAAATTGGTGGTGGTGGAAAACAAACAATGGTGAAGGAATGAGTGTTAAAACACTGTATGAAACTCAACTATCAACAACTTTTTAATTCTCTATCTCACTGTAATTTAATAAAAAAATTAAAAAGACTTTGTTAGCAACAGGATTGCAGGTGCTGACCTGGAGGCCCCCAAGATCAAGTGGCTAGCCCAGGTGTCCAAGGTACTGCAGAAAATGAGCAGCAGCACATTGTACTCTTCTTTAAAATAACAGCCAAGTTGGCTAAGGATCAATGTTGGTGTCCCTGGACCTCCTGAGCTTCACTTAGAAGGCCCGTGCCAATGAATATACAGATAGATAAATAATATAAAACCAGAGAAGGGTAGAAGAATGGAGGCAATAAGTATTCCAAAATAATAGCCACATGCAGAAATCCATAAAAAGGGGAAGCCAGGTAGTTTGGTTAGAATGCAGATTTTGTGGAAGAAAAACAGTTAAAGCCAAGAGAAGTATGGTCAAACACTTACCTTAACCCATTGGCAAATAACGATTTAAAGTCAACATTTATTATGCTTATATTTTTATTTGACAAGAGTTTAATTGGGCGAAATCTTTCCACTTGCTGAAAGCCAGGGGCTATCCTCCTGACATAATCCCTGTCAAAATTGGTCAACCAATAAACCTGTAAGAAAAAACATGAGACTTTTCTCATGGATACTTACTTGCCTAGGTACACACAGTCCTAGTATTATTGAGTGAACATCATTATACGTGGCATTGGTAATGATCTTTAGAGTAAAAAGAAATTTGAGCCCTTCAAGAAAGAATAAATCTGCCCTAATATTTCCTAAATAATTCTTTAAAAAAATTAAAATTTATTAATTATGAATTACAGGATTTTTCATGATTAGGTTTCAGGTATTCAATGTTCTAAGATCCATCCCTTCACCAGTGTCCCCAGTTTCCTTCACACCCACGAGTCTGTCTTTATGCAGACACTTTTTATAAAATTTTAGGCACTGTGATTTTCAGTACTGTTACTGATAGGGTGTAAAGTGTTATGCATGCCTAGATAACTCTTACAATGGAGTTTTCAACAGGATTGTTCTGGAGCTGGGTTTTCTGGTGTTCTCGGTCAATATTATGGATAAAGGTTCCACTGTATGCAGAACACTCAATATTAATCAAAATAGATAAAATCTCAGTAGATAAGTTTTTTTTTTCTTTTGGTTTTTGGGCCACACTTGGTGGTGCTCAGGGGTTACTCCTGGCTATCTGCTCAGAAATAGCCCCTGGCAGGCACAGGGGACCATATGGGATGCCAGGATTTGAACCAACCACCTTAGGTCCTGGGTTGACTGCTTGCAAGGCAAACGCCACTGTGCTATCTCTCCGGCCCCAGTAGATAAGTTTTTAACACTGAAAATTATATGTATATATATATATATATATTTGATAGGTTTCACTTCCTGTTAATAAGGAATATTATTACAACTCATCTGTTGAGACAACACCATTTGCAAAGACAGAACATTTCTTTCTTGATGGAATATTTCAGTCATCTATATTTTGATGTCTTAATAAATTTGAAATAACTTCCCAAATGCAGACTTGTTTATGAAAAACACAATAAATTTCTTCTCAACTAAGCATCCATTCTCCTTTATAAAGAATTAAGTTATACCAAATTCTCAAAGCCCTTTTAAAAATGGTGTGTTGACTGGATAGCATAGCAGTAGTGTATTTGTCTTGCACATAGGCAGATCTGGGCTTGATCCCCAGCATCCCATATGGACCCCTGAGCCTTCCAGGAGTGATCCCTGGGCACTGCTAGTTGTGGTCAAGATCCCACTCCCCACCCCCAAAAATGTCTATATGAACATGGTTTTGATAGTATCAATATGATTTCAAGATTTGAACATGGATGACAAAAGTAAAGGTGTTTGGTGTATGCTACGTATACCAAGTTCAAGTTATGGTTGCCACTTTAAAAACAAGAGTTGGTACGAAAAAATAATTTGTTGGTGATGAGGTGAGTCATATCAAACAATCCTTATCAAATTCCACTTTTTAACAGAGTACTGGTATATAATCTGGTTGAGAATAGCAAATGGCCTCAATGTTTATTTCCATTGACATAAATTTAAGTCATTTTTAGATTGTCACATGTAGCTATATAATTAAAATACACATTTCTGTAGGGAGAAAAATGTCTATAGGGAGCAAGTTATAGAAGGTTGGTCAGATTCACCTTCTATGTTCTTGAGAGTTGCTAGTTATCTCCCAACCTATCCCATAAAAAAACAATTATACATACCAGATGTTGTTCAATTTTTGATGCAAGGACCACTTCTACTGTTTTACGGACAAATGAGTGTCTGTAAGGATGATATTTTGGAGGTCCATGAAGGTCAAATATTATATATTTTTTTCCATTCTTTGCTATTTCCAAAAAATCAGTTAGCAATGGAATCTTCTGATGTCTGGCCTTTTTAAGATCATCCCCTTGTGGGAGTTTCATATTGAAAAATGGCTAAAAATAAGTACACTAGTGAATATACTCTCTGTATCCAAACATTTTCAAGTCTCTTGCTATATATACATATCTACAGTCCCATACCCAACCCTGTCACCATGTGAATCCATTCAACCAACTAAGTTCTCTTTTTTTAAATACTGGGCCTGAGATGAAATGATAAGAAGAGAAAGTAAATGTATCTTTCACAAATAACTGTAGTGTTTGGAAAAAGTTGTTTCAAATCACAGAAATGTTTCATTTGTTCTAAAGATTAGCTTATCTTGAAGTTTATTTATGGTTTTTTTTCTATAACTAAAAGTAATATACATAATCCTTTTCAGTCACACTGGTCCACATAGTTCTTTTGTCTGATGAAAGGAAACATAGTTTTTGGCTTCAGAAAGAATTATATTTAATCCAGATCTAGATTATTGCTTTTGTTTGTTTTTGTTTTTTGGAGGTCAATGTTTTTGTTTGTTTGTTTGTTTTGGGGCCACTCCCGTCAGTGCTCAGGGGTTATTCCTGGCTATCTGTTCAGAAATCGTTCCTGGCAGGCACAGGGGACCATATGGGACACCGGGATTCGAACCAACCACCTTAGGTTCTGGACCAGCTGCTTGCAAGGCAAACACCGCTGTGCTATCTCTCCAGGCCCCTAGAGGTTGATGTTTTTTGTGGGACACCTGATGACATTCAGAGGTTACTCCTGGCTATGCACTCAGAAATTGCTCCTGTGGACGTCAGGCTGGAGGAATCTGCCCCTGCTGTGTGATTACTAATTGGGAGAGAATGTGTGTGTCTCTACTGTTCTGTCTCTTGAACCTCTCCTGAGTGGGCCGAGAAGGGCCCTGTAAAATTGCTCTTTTTCACTTTTCAGCTGTGTGCTCTTTCTAACAAATGAACCCCACCATAAGGTGCAGAAAAAAGACACATTACAAGCGTGACAATGGGGAACCTCTCAGGCAAACACCAAGCACAGAGAATGAAGATGATAGTTCTGATGACCCCCCCCCAATACCAACCATCTGATAAACCTCTCAGATAAGGAGTTTAGAATAGAAATATGGAGGATACTCAAAGAAATCAAAGAAAAATATAGTTCTAGCTGAGCAGAACACAAACACAGAAATAATAAAACTCCAAACTGAAATAACAGATTTGAAAAACACAGTAGCTCAACTGAAAAATTCAATGAAAAGCCTCTCCAGCAGGACAACAGTAGTCGAGGACAGAATCAGTAAAATGGAAGATGAAATGCAGAACAACTCCATAGAGCAAAAGAGATTGGAAAAGAACCTTAAAGCAAACGATCATACAATGGAAAAAGTACTCAAAGAATGTGAACAGATGAAGATAGTAGTCTTTGATAAACTCAACAGGAACAACATAAGAATCATTGGAGTCCCAGAGGCCCAGGAAGGGGATCCCCAAGAAGAACCAATAGTTAAAAACATCATCACAGAGAAAGTCCCAGAGCTAAAGTCTGCATGCAATCAAATCCTGCATTCCCAAAGAGTACCAGCTAGAAGAGACCCGAAGAAAAACACCCCAAGACACATCCTAGTCACAATGAATATTACAGATAGAGATAGAATATTGAAAGCAGCAAGATCAAAAAGGGAAATTACATTCAAAGGAGCATCCATATGATTTACAGCAGACATGTCACAAGAAACTCTCAAGGCCAGAAGACAGTGATGGGATATTGTGACAAGACTGAATAAAATGGAGGCTTCACCAAGAATACGGCACAAACCCCGACTCACATTCAGGTTTGAAGGAAGGATATATAGCTTCACGGATAAGCAACAGTTCAAAAACTTTACAGATGCAAAACCAGCCTTAAAGGAAAAACTGAAAGGTCTACTTTAAGACAAGACATATCAACAGACACACTAAACTTATACACAAAGATGACATTAAATCCCATGACAATCATCTACCTCAATGTCAATGGACTAAATTACCAGTTAAGAGACACAGAGTGGCTAAATGAATCAAGAGGATGAATCCAACCTTCTGCTGCCTACAAGAGACACACCTGAATAGTCAGAACAAACATAGACTCAAAATCAAAGGCTGGAGGAAAATCATCCAAGCAAACAACACCCTTAAAAAAGCTGGGGTGGCCATATTAATATCAGACGACACAAACTTTAGACTCAGAAAATTTCTAAGGGACAAAAATGGACACTGTACTTACCACGGGATATGTGCAACAGGAAGAAATCGCACTATTAAACATATATGCGCCCAATGAGAGACCAGCAAATTATCTAATACAATTATTGGCAAATTTGAAAGATAAATTGCTCCTGACTTGGGGGACCATATGGGATGCTGGGGATCAAACCAAGGTCCATCCTTGGTCAGCCACATGTAAGGCAAACATGTCCTTCCACTATGCTATCACTCCAGCCCTAAATTATTGCTTTATTTATCATCTTCACCTGTGAAAATCCTACTCTCAACATTCAAAGTTCAGTTCAAGTACTGTCTCCTTCGTCAGCCTTTCTTAAATATTCTTGAACAAAATAGAAGTCAATGGCATTAAATACCAATAGCCCACTTCTTATGTTTCTGTTATTATCTGCTTAACCTTGCTTTCTTTAATTAGTTGTATATGTCTTAGACAAGATTCAGATCTTAGCTTCATATGCATCTTTTCAAGTAAGCTTGTTCAATTTATTTAAACTAACAAAGTCAGCATGGCAGCTAGATGTGTGACCCTCACCACAGAGAACATCACAGTTGAAAATATTAGTACTACAGCCAAGCATGTATGCAACACCCAGTCTCTGTAACATCAACAACAAAGTGATGAGTTCACTCATTTTTTTAATGCACTAGCATGCTTTAGCATGGAACCACTAGGTCTGGTTGGTTGGGTATTATTATATAGTGATATGAGTGAACTAGATAGGGCTGGATATATAAGTCAAAAAGGTAGAGTGCATACCTTATATGCACAAGGCTCTAGTGCAGACTCTGATGCCAAAGCTTTCAGGCATTGCTGAGTCTAGTTTTGGTAATTATTTCTTCTCAAATGAAGAAAACTACAATCTGACAACATAAAGAACTACAACATCCAAGGATAATGGGTATCCCAGATTGGGAAAACTGGAAAGAAAGAGAGAGAGACAGAGAGAGAGAGAGAGAGAGAAAGAGAGAGAGAGAGAGAGAGAGAGAGAGAGAGGATGGAGAGACAGAGACAGAGAGAAACAGTAAAATCATAATAATGGAAACATCCCAAACCAGAGAAGGAACCATATGCATCAATTAAACTGACATTGTCATATTTAAATTCAAATAAACAATTACAAAAATATAAAGTAGAGAAACCATTAGATTTCAAGATAACCCACTGTGCTATCACTTCGGTCCCAATAACTTATTCTTGTTTGCTTCTAAGCAACCTAAAAATTAACTGTCATTTGGTATTTATCACAATATATTGTAACTGTTTCTTATACTATTCTGTAAATTCCACTAGGTTTATGTCTGCATTTCCTCACCAACGTATTTCCTTTGACATGTACTAAACAGATAGTCAATGAATATTTCTGATAGCATGAAGAAATCATAGTAAATATTTTGCGGTGTTTGGGGGGGCACACCCCAAACACTCAGGGTTTACTCCTGGCTCTGCAGTCAGGAATCACTTCTGGAGGACTTGGGGGACCACATGGGATTGAACCTGGGTCATTCATCACAAGACAAGCATCCTATCAACTATATTATCACTCCAGCCCCCAGGGTAAATATTTTTATAGCTCAGATTACAGCATATGCTTTGCATGTGTAGAGCCCTGAGTTTTATGATTGACACTGAACAAGAGAAGATTCTTTAAACCATATTTCTCTGGTCTGCCTCATCTATAAAAGGAAACTACCCAATATACCTAAGAATAGTCTCTGTACATGGCAGGAAAATGTTAATAAATCTAGGATAAAGAAAATTAAATGACAAGAGTAAGTCTAACCATTTGTCTTCAGAGTTGCTGGTGAGTTTAGAAGCCAACAATTAGATTGCTTTGTAAGAAAAGCTTTGCTGCCAATGCTACAACCCAGCTACCAAACTAGGGTAAAAGTGTGTATACACTTGCAGCTACATCTAAAACCTTCACCTCCAGGAGCAGTACATGCCCTCATATAGAAACTGATCCAACACAACCTTGTTGAGCAAAAGAATAAGTCTTACTGGGTGATCTATAAACCACTGGCCTGCATTCAGAGTTGACAGAAACTCCCAAGTGAAGTTACTAGAATGTTGATTACTGGCATTTGGCTGGATGCTCCTGATATTGGTTGTTCTTCTCAGAGTGGAATCATGCATGAGGTAAGGTATTCCATCATAGCTGTAGGCAAAAAATTAAAGTGGAAAAGGAGTAGATAACTTGAATTCAATTTTTTGCACTCTGGTGTCAGAAAGAATTTCCCTCCAGAGATCAGCTTTAACTTCCCTATTCAGGGACTTTGGCATCAATGAAGTAAGTAGGTAAAATAGTTCCCTATGAGAAAGGTGAGTGAGGTAGGAATGAGACAGGGTCCTGAGACCCTCAGAACTGTACTAAACTGACACCCACACAGTCATTCTGTCCAAGTTAGGTATCTGTTGTATTTCTGGTCT
Organism: Crocidura indochinensis; assembly: GCA_004027635.1. NCBI lineage: Eukaryota > Metazoa > Chordata > Mammalia > Eulipotyphla > Soricidae > Crocidura > Crocidura indochinensis. Next base: position 17,437 of record PVKC010022799.1, read on the forward strand.
ACATATTTCACGTCAGAAAATACCATTAGAAAAGTTCCCCTTCTGTTCTCTACTCTTTATTTTTTATTTTTTGTGGTTTTTGGGTCATACCCGGCAGTGCTCAG